>NDXZ01067312.1:0-10402 GCA_003055125.1 Paykullia maculata | reverse complement strand
TTTTACCCTTAGGTCCCTTTCTCTATGCGCTGTCACATATATGCTTTCAATCTGTGCCACTGTTCTATATTTTTTGTAATAAAGTTTAAAAAACAAACCCGTTAAAAAGAAGCAATTTATCTTTCGTTTGTAAACAAATTCACTCTTGCTTTCTCTCTCTCTCTCTTACACATGTCAAACGTAGATGATGTCAAGAGTTGTGATTGACATATGCCAAAATTCGTATACAGTTTTATACACACAAATGAATTCATGGATATTCCCAACTAACAAATCCAATCAAACACTTACACAAACAAATACCATTAAATATCCTTATTCATACATACAACAATTATATTTTGACAGCAAAACTTCATAATTTCGATGGCGAACAAAGTATACATACATATGTACATATACATGTTTGTGTGTACATATGCATGTGTGTACATATACATGTATGTGTGTATGTATGTATGTGTGTATGTATGTATGTATGTGTGTATGTGAGCGTTGGTGATCAAAATTGTTGAAATTGGCAACAAAAACAATGTCAACAAAAATGAAAGTAAAACTGAATAGATTTGAAACATTCAATGTGGCCAATGTAAGTGTAATGGTTCAACCGAAACAGTAAAAAAATAAAAAATAGAAATCAAAAAGAAATAACCGACGAAAATAACTTAAAAAGATTTTTTTATATCGAATCCTAAAACAAAAATTACAGTGAAATTAAGCTTATAAAGGATGATTTGTGGGAAACAAGCGTCATATAAGGGGAAAATAGCAACGTCATTAACAAAGATTTCAAAATCAACCTTTGTTGGGCGATGGGAATCTACTTATAATATTTTTGAACTTTATTTTACGCTCAAAAAAAACAATATGTAGAGATTTAAATAAAATGAATAAATTTTTGATTAAGAGATTATTGCTTTTGGAAATAGTAAATGACGTATTTAATTTTGCTTAAACTCAATGCCAATAAATCTTGCATCAACTTATTTACATATAAACACAGTTCATAGTTTGAAATATGAATAAAATGTTTTTGATATAAAATTTGAGGCTATTGATGTTAGAATATCTAATTCACAGGACTCTGTAAAGTTTCAAATATTTAAATTGGCTGTTCCATAAGTCATAGATATTTAACTTAAGAGTTTCACTTATTAAGTAACTATACCTATAAGGTTATTTATTTATTTTATTTATTTATTTATTTTTTTTGTTAGAGTCTATGGACCTGAATCTTTACAGACTTTTACATAGTTTAAAGTTATAGATTATATTATTTGCTCAATTATTTAAATAACATATTATATTACATTTAATAGAATTAACATTCAAAGAGAAAACAATTAATTATGTAATCAGATCTTGGAAATTGTTAATGGAAATTTACTCGAATAAAAGGTTTTTTTTTTAATCCTGAATCGCATTACTGATCCCAACTATATTTGTCTGTTGTATTATTGAGAAATTTAAATTTTAAGACACTACGATATATTTCTAAGAGTGTAAAGAAAATGTAAATGACGAATATTCTAGCCACAATGTAAAAAACGCACACACTCACTTACATTTTTGTTGCAGAAAAAAGGATAATGGCCTGACGTTTAGCTTGTGCCTGTTATGATAAATGATTGTAATAAATAAAAGTTCGTTCTTTTTTTACTTTCTCATAGTAAAACCTTTCATTTCCTGCGTTACTTCTACGACCACGTCAAGGCAAAGGCACCGGCCATGTTGTACTGAATTTCCATTCGTTTCTGCATAGAGCAAACGGCGTTTTAACGGCTAAAAATTTAAAAAGTCATTAATCAAAAATTGATGGCTTTTGTATGTTCGATTACAATACATTGCCGGACGACTTCTACACATAAATTTATTTTGTTTCATTTTTTTAACAATTTTGACTTCTATTTTATTTGTTTTTTTTTTTGCAACTGGTTTTCGGCAAACAAAAAACCAAAATATGTATGAAAACAAAATGTTGCAAATATTGTTAAATAAGTTACAATTTCATTTCATCATTTAAACATTTAAGGCCATTAAAAAAGTTTTTTGTTTTGATTACAGTTATAAATGTGGAGCGCCTTAAAAAACAACAACAACATAAAAATAGAATAAAATCACTTGTATGAATAATGGATGGAATGAGAGAATGATTATTGGCAAAAGTTTGAAAACAATTATTTTAATGTTGTACGATTTTTTTTAAAATAAAACAACAATCAATATCTAATAAAAAAACAAAAATATAAATAAAATGAATTGTATTTATACGTATAAAATTTTATTCTATACAGCTATATGGGGTGTTATGCGTTTGTGTTGATATTTCGAAGAGGAAATTTTTCAACACATGTACATATTTGTAAATATAACACAAGAACCCATGTAATGAAAAGCTAAACTTTTTTTAAACATTATTGGCAACACCGTTCAGAATATACAAACCAAGGTGGATTTATTGATAAGGTGGTGTTAAAAACCCAATTGAATACTTTTGTTTTTACAATTGAGCTCTTAATCTACATATCGCACACCCAGTTCAAAACTGATACAACTCAAAATTTTCATTTTTCGAGTTTATATGCTTAAACTATGCACAATACACTTGTTTATCTATAACTGTTGCTTAAAAACAGTTATGTCTTTCTTTATGTTTCAATTGCTACAAAGTTGCAATTTTTAAAAGTGACTTATTTTTAGTTGTGTCAGAAAATATAATGGCAATAGATCCCTACGCTAAGTGCTAAATAGTTTTAATTCGAACTCAATGGTCCAAAGTTTTTGTTTTTAACTATTTTTATTTACGTCAAAAACAGTTTATTTCGATTTCTGAAAAATTAAAAATTTTGAGTTGTGTCAGACGACTTGAATTGTCAAAATTTCTTTATATTAAAAATGTAAACAAAAAAGTCTTCTTCAAATTTGCTTTATCTTATAGAATATTACACCATGAAATCAATAAATAAATATTTTTGTTAACAAGAATAGACTTGTAGTTCTTTCCTACAAAAAATAACCGAACTAAAATCAATGAAGTAAATATTAATTTTAACAAAATATCCTTCTAGACAAGCAACAAAAAAAAATAATTAAAAAGTAATCAATACTTTAAGAAGATACACACGAACGAATATTACTGCATCAATTCTATTTACGAATGAGTAGACAACAACAAATTTTAAATACTATTTATTTAACATATTTAAAGGACAGTACAAAACTAGGAAGTAAATTTTAGTACAATAATTTACCAACTTGTTTACTAAACACGACAATAACTATTTTATTTAAGAGCTTCAAATTACAGAAAACTTTGATAAAATAGAAATTATTCATATAAGAAAACATAAATCTTTCCAGCTTACTAAGTTACTATCAACATTAACTTTCAAGGCTTTCAAGCAATTTCTGTCTTCCCTAACATTTTTTCCAACATTAATCTTTAATCTCTTTTCGGTTTTTTCAACTCAAGCAAAAATACCGATTGTCAAAAGCCATAAACTAAATTTAAATACTTGTGTGGTTGTAAATATTGAAAATAATCTTTGTTTAAGTTTAGTTTTCCCTTTTTTGGGTGACACAATTACATAGATTTCTTGTAGATAAATTATGTTTCCGAGAAACAAACTAAAAACAATAATTGCAACAACTTAAGGTTTGTAAGTTCTATGGTTGGCTGAAGAATGTTTGGGAGAAATATAGGGGGAGTTTATAGTTTTCTTGTCCATTTAATTGGATCATACAATCATATGCGGAGACCATGCGATTAAATGTTTAGGATATTTTTTATGAAAACACATATTATATATTAAACTTACTGATTCTAGAAGAAATGTTTTTCTTATCCATATAGAACTTATGTATCTAGTCAATTGTGAAGATGCTGCCTTATTGTAATTTATTTAGAAATGTCATACAGTCAAGGATTTACTTTGATAAAACAATAATGGCCCTCAAAATAAAAGAGGCGCTTGACTGTCGAAAAGTAAGAAAAATCGAGCTCTCTTTACAGCATTTTCAAGGCTGCTTATTCGCGTAGATATAGATGATAAGGGTGTTCACATTGATAACTATTTTTCCGCTAATAACGTGCATCAGTAGTTTGGTCCATAGATATGCGCTTCCGTATTCCTGTTTGAATGTTTTCAGATGTCTTTGACTTAAACCTGACACAGTGCACATGTTGAACACCTTTCAGGGATTATGAAACATCTATAACAGCGTTAGGCAAAATCAGGACGCGGTGCCTTTTTGTTTTTTCTTTTGTTGTGTACGTGTACTCATGTATAGCAGAGAAATGAAAAATATAAATCAGTCTAGCTTGAGCATTCAAAAAGGTAGGTCGTGTATCGCTTGTTTTTTTTAAAATCAGTGTTGCCTGGTTAAACAATTCTTCCCCTTTCCCTACAAAATATGTTTCATGAGCAATATGAAAAAGATTTTTTATTTTCAGAAAATTATTTTGGCAAACCGGAATTTTTGGTTTGTCAACGTGTGTTGTCATGTATGAAATTACATGACATGTAAAGGCATTTTTAAGCTTATCACAAAGAATATGAAAGTATTTGTGATAATGCAAGAGAAGTCATTATTATTAAGCTTAAGAAAGTTTTTATGAAAAAATGATTGTTGATTCCAGGAAATCTAATTTAGAAGAAAAAGTCGAAAGTTGTTAACGAAATTCATGTAGACATGCTTTATCCATTGTAAACCAAACTGCCATATTTTTTATTTTGAGTATACAACTTAATTTTACTGGCAACACCGTTTCAGTGTGAGAGGGAGATTAAATATAACACATACAGTAGCTGTTCTACGCTGTTCTATAAACACATTTGCTGAATTCACAAGCTAACTTATGATATCATATTGTCATATGTCCTAAAAATTTAAAATGGTTTTAGTTGTTTTTCATACTAAAAGTGTCCTAAAATAATATGACTTTGACTGCTATGTTTATTGTGCTGTCGTAAACTATACTTAGCCGAACAGAAAAAGCAACAACAAAGTACCTAAACCATTTAAAATTTTTAGGACATATGACATTATGATATCATAAGTTGCTTGTGAAATGAGCAATTGTTAGCCTGGGTAGTATAACAGAAAATTAATACTCTTATGCTATTTTAGCAATCTTTCAAATATTATCAGAGTAAACAATTTTGTGTTTTGCGTCTTTTATAATTGATTTTACTAAAAACATAATTAGTTCTAACATGGCCAAAAGTTGATTTGGTCTCTCAAGAAGAAAGCGAAATTGTAAACAAAAATAAACTTTAAAAGCAAATCCTTTTAATATGAAACATCCCATATGTTATGGTTTGTTTTCTGCTTATTAAGAACTTTGGATATTATTACTGCCTAATGATTTTATCCGTATGAAAATTTCTTACTTTTATATGTTTATCTCTTTAAGACTACAGTTAAGACATACCGACACATACATATGTATACATTTTCATTACTTCTTCCAATACATGCGTAAATTCTAAATGCAACTACTCTATAACCCAGAGAAGAAAAACTAAAACATATGTACATGAATACTATAACATTTAGTTTCACTAATCACTTAAACTAATACTCGTACAAATAGGATTTTCTTAAAGCAATTAAAAGTTGTTTGTGAGTTCAAGTTGAAGACTTTCGTTTGTGTGTGTGTGTTAGAAAAGGGGACTGTAAGTTGGTAAATGATTTTATGACTGTATTTGTTAAAATCTTTACTTGTATGTGTTTAGATATGTATGTTTATTGAATTATTATATAATTATTTAGGTGGTACTTACTAACATAAAATAAATCTATGAAATTTATTTAATTTGTGTAATAGAAAAGAGATTTATTTTTTGTTTTTGTTTTAATTTTCCTATACATTCATACACACATACATACATATGTAAACAATTTAAGGATTTAGCCATGTATGTTTGCTGTTGCTTAACGAAGAATTGGAGTAAAAGTTTTTTTTTTTAAATTTGTTATTTCATACTTGGATTTTTTTTTTTATTTTTTTTTTTTGGGTTTTGAGGGTTAAAAGTTTTTGCTCTTCTTTGTTATTTGTTGGATTGTGCAATAATAATTGATTGCCCTTTGATTGGCCTTTTTTTAAGTTTTTGTTGCTGTGAATATTGTTGCTACGGCTTTGCTTGTTAAGTCAGGGTATCGAAAATAAAAAAAAAAATTACAAAATAATATATATTTGTGTTTATGGGATTTATTTAAAAGTTTGTTTCTGTTTTGTATTTTTTTTTATAATATTTTGTGAGCCTTTGTAGTTCAAGAAAAAGTTTCAATAAATAAGAAATTTTTTGTTGCTGCTGCTGCTTTTGTATTTTATTCGTATTTATTTTAATTGGTTTTATAACATTTGCTTTTTTCGTACAACATGTTTTGGAAAAGGCTTTGTTTTCTTTTTGCTCTATTGATATGGAATAAAAAGTTGTGTGTGGGGAAAAAAGGAATAAATAGTCCAGCCTAATAACCAAAGTTTTTTTGGGCTTTAAAAAGATTTTGTTTGGTCAAATAAAATAAAATCATCAACATTCAGATTAGGTTTATTTTTAATATTCGTAATTGTTTGAATTACATACATATGTACATTCATATGAACATATACATACATACATTCATAAATACTTATGTATGTATTTCTATCTACAAAAAACGAAGCATTTTCTGATATGAAACACCTTTGTACGTTGAAAGCTTATGAAAGAGAGCGTAAACAGATATTTAATCGATAATAATGTTGTTGTAAACAAATTTATTAACCAAAAATTATCAAAAAATTGATTCCAGAAAAACTAAAAAAACTGATTGATCAAAGTATTGTCTGTTGCTGGCTAATACTTATGCTTATCTCTAAGGCATCCTTGGATTTAAATTTTAGCGCTTTCTGTCAATGTTTGATTTCAACAAATAACTTATTTCTGTTATAAGTATTTAAGTATTGAAAAATAAATTATTATTTTATATCTGTTAAACATTATTACTTATTAGTACTTCCAACATTACATATTGTCTGGATTTCTCAAAATATTTACTAAAACCATAGCAAGGACATCGTTAAAGCTGACATTATTAACGTTTTGTTTTTTTCCCTTTTATTATCAGCATCCGCCTTTATTTTATTTACACTTATCCAAGAAAAGAGTGCTTATAATTTCTATCATAATAAGATAATAAAATAAAACAAATTGCCCTAAATATGAAGTAAAACTTAGCTAGAACAAAAAAAAAAATCTAGCACTTACTCATAAATTGCATTAGTAACAATAATAAAACAATAAAGTACAACATTCAGCTCATTAAAGTTAAACACAAATACTATTTACAACAGCAACAGCAACGACGATGACGATAACGACAACAACTACGGACTACTACAACACCAACATAAACATGTATTTAATGACTATAGTTAGCCAGCCAGATAGCAGACCAAACAGTCAATGCGAATTGGTGGTCCTTTAGTCTAAAGGAACTTACAACAACTGCTAATGTTTATGCACGTGTGTATGTATGTACGCATGTATGTGTGCAAGCAAATTTAAAGAGAAGACAGGAAAAGTATTTTTATTTTATTATCCGTAAATCCGTGAAAATTCATTTTATATCCGTCGTTGACATTTCACGACGTTGCACATTATTTTATTATATTATTTTTGCACCCGTTTATTGTTGCTGCTGTTGTAAACAAGCAGAGGCACTACTGTACTGAAGAGTAAAATCTGTGCAACATAGGTCTGCAGCTGATGCTTGAAGACATAAAATACATATATACATTTACGACATGAATGAGTTAATAACGTTAAAGTATATGACGAAAATTACAAATATCTAAAAGTAAAAATGCCAATTACAATAACTTTGAATTCCCTTTTGAATTATTGTCATAATGTTTTCAGTTAAGGCATAATTAAGTAGAACTTTACTTTAACTGATTTAAAAACAGAAGTTAAAGTGAACTACAACTTAATAACAACTGGCAAAGAATATCTTATATTTCTTCAAACAGTTTTTAAAGAAACTTACAACTTAAGGTTAAGATAAATACAAAGTTTGAAGAAATTTCTTTTATTTTAAGTATCATTGGCTACTTTAATGTCCTTAACATGATTTCTTAGAAAATTACTACATTATTTCTTTTCTAAAGTGGATCACATATGATTTTAATTTTAACTTGCATCCGAAGTATAATTCATTAATTTTAACTGATACTTTTTGTCTCAGATAAAGTAATATTTTTGTAAATAAAGTTAATCTTAAGTTTTTAATCGTTAAATATTCTAACCCAAACAAAACAAGGATGGAAAAATATGTAGCGCATTTCATTTCCTTTAATTGTGGTTAAGAAACATTTAGCTGTTAACAACACGTAACTAATACTTTTTTCTTGACATGAGATAATGGTAGCAAACATCATCTGCCCAATGGAAAAATCTTTTGTCAATAACGCGCTATCTACCTTTGACATAAACTCTGTTATAATAGGGGTATTCGTTTAATCGCTCAAATGCCTCTTATACCTCTTAAACTTTTATATAATATTTCTAGTTAAAGAAGTATAAGAGGCATTTAAGCGATCAAACGAACACCTCTAATATAATTTAAAATATAAGTATTTGTAGAGCTATAAAAACAAAAACTCTATGATCCAAAAGTAAATATTTAATAAAAGATCTAAAATTCCAATATAATTTAACATCGATTCTAAAAGTTTGTCATGTACTCTTTACTTAAGTACCCCAACTGTGTTCCCTAGAACATTAAGCCATAAGTAACTTGTACTTAACACAAGTAATATTTTAGGCAGAAGCAACCATTAGCCAGCTACAGGATACATATTTAATACGTACCAATAATTCAGGTAAAATAATTTACACTTAACCACACTTTTAGTTAAAATCTAACCCCTCCTTTTACAATATTTTATTACGTTACTGCCTTTTGCATGTTCTTCTTTCAAACAGACACAAAAGTGCAAACGCATTAACTTTTCCAAAACAATTTTTGTTTTATTCAAGATTTTCACAGCCTTAAAACAATACACTGCTCGTACTTGTATCGCCATCTAAACACACATATAACATAAGGTAAAGGGCACACACATACACACAACAGATAGATTCTCTGCTGGTTCAAGTTAGTTTTTCTTTAATATAAAAGTGTTACCGAAATAAATAAAATTACAAGTAGTTAAAAGCCACCACATGTGGTAAATTGCATTGTAAGCTAAAATGAGATAAAAATAAAAAATTGAAAAAAAAAACTATTTTTCTCACTCTCGTACGAGGACAATAAACGTAAATTTTGCCAGCCACAGTGCGCTACAAACAAATAATGGCCAACAATGTGAAACCCTTCAAATTTAAATTATACAACAATTTAATAGTTTAAATGTTAGAGAAAACACAGCGGCAACATTATGCTATAATTTGTTAACAAAAGATAGAGAATAATTAACATTTTACCCTCTAGAAAGAAAAATATTTAACTAAAATTGTTAAAATAGCTATTAAACATTTAAAAGACGTGAACGGTTAACCCATTGCAACAGAGTTCTAAACTAATCAGTTAATACCAGTTGGAAATTTTATAGATTTCGAAAAGTATATTTAAAACTAATAATAATTGGAATAAAAATCGGGACCTGCGAAAAATCCTAGAGACTAAAAAAGTTTTATAACCGATATTTGACATCAAGTATTTTGTTAATCTCAACTTCTATGTTTATAAGTTGATTATAGATTTATTTAAGAAAATTATAAGGACCTTAAGAATAGAATTCTTTTATAGTCAATTATAGTTACACTTAAATATTAATAACTTAAACGCTTAAAAATTCGGTCACCAAGATAACAATCTCTCAATCCTTTTATGTTAAATTTCCCATTGGGATATTGTACATGTTTAATAACTTGTGTGTACTCGTGTGTATCTATTTTAGCACAATAATGATTGTCATTTTGGTTTTAAAGTTTTGATAGTTTAATTTCAAATTTTCAACGCTGTCAAAACATTATATACATGTGTTGGCGGCAAACGACACTAACATGAATAAGCCAAGCCGCTTAAGATTAAAGGACAAAGAGACACAGCGTATTCGTATGCGTTAAAGGAGTAATAATGTGTGAGTTTAATTGAAATACTTTTATTAATGAGGGTCTTTTGGCCAAGTTTTAATAGCGAAAACTCGTTAATGAGCGCACATTTCATCTTAAAAATAACTTGCTTCACTCAAATTGTTTTCAACCACTAATGAAGGTCACACATACATACGTACTATTACAGTTTGACTTTTGTGCAATTTGTTATGTAAACATTTGTAGAGAAGACGGTTAAGCAAATTTAAGAATAGTGTAGCATACTAGAGATTTAACTCTTTTAAGTGACACAACTT
>NDXZ01067248.1:0-18182 GCA_003055125.1 Paykullia maculata | reverse complement strand
AACCAAAAATTCTTTATCTGTCAGATAGCATCCGTACTTCTACTATTGCTTAGATGTGAAAACGGGCCTTAAACTTTAAATATTGTATGAAAGTTTCAGAGTTAAATAGGTATAAGAGATAGTTAAACGAAGTACTCGTATTATTAATATCAATTTAAAATTTTTAAAAATATGTTTAATTTATAAGCAAGGCTTATATAGGAGCTAAACGTAAAAATGGTACAAATGGAATGACAAAATCAATATACCCACCATATTGTTTTTTGGGGTTGGGTATATTAGTTTTATTTCGATGTTACTACCTCCCAGTTATGCCCTCTTCAATTTTCTTATATTTTTTCTTATTCTTTTAATTAATTTTAGTCGCCTTTTTTTTTGTTCTTACATTACATTCTTAAACGCAACTCGCATGCAAATAATTGTTTTAACATTTTAGTTTATTTTGGGCCACTTAAGAAAAGAAAAAACCCAGAATTTATATGCAAAATGTGTCGTTGTAAAATTTATAATTTAATTTTCTGCAGATTCCAAACTTAAGATTAATACACGCTACGCTGGTCACATATACGAACAGAACATATATAGAACAGGGCTTCCTTATATTTATATTTTTTACCTTTTTTTTGATGCGATTTATATATTTAATATTTTATGCGAATACAAAAAGAACATTAAAAATTTATAAGCGAACAAAAGGTTTTTTTTTATTTTTCATATAGAATAAATCTCAATTGTATGTCACATTCTTTTATATGCATTTCATATTATTGCAATTTTTTTTATGGTTTTCTTTTATGGCTATTCGGGAGCTGGGTTATTAAACTTATTTTTTTTTCTTTATACAAAAAGTATCTACTGCTACAATAATAAACTATTCACGTGGTTGACAGTTTATTATTTGTGTGCACAAATACTCAAAGTAAGAGGGAGAGAGAGATAGGGAAAAAGATATAAAAGAAAAATATGGTCTAGTAGAAATAATTGGTTAAATCAGGAATTTTTGAAACTTTTTCTTTTAGAATTTTTTTTTTACGAAAAAAAATTAAAAGATTTTTATTTATAAAATTTTCTTTTATAGAAAATTTGGTTTTTAATTATTTTTTTATAAACATTTTTATACATTTTCTTTTATCTAAAATTTTCTTTAAACTTTTTTTAAAGATAATTTACAAAAAACGTCTTGTCAGACAATTTTTCTTATGCCAAACGAGAATGTATAAAAACTATAAACTTACGCATCATGTTTTACGATTTCTTTACTTTATCTTTAGCTTCTTTATTTTACTTATCCCTGTCTATTTCTTTAGAACTTCAGCAGGCCTGCTCTTATACCCCTTGTCTATGAAATAAATGCAGTTTGGTTTGGTTGGTTCTACTATGCAAGTTCTATTTTGATTATTGTAATAAAATATTTAATATTTTTTAAACGTCTCGCGTCTTTGATAGTTTTGCATTTAGTTTTTTTTTCGTTTTCTGTTTGTTGGTCTTATTGTTTTATAAACCCTGGGTGTTGCATGGAAGTAATAGCAGCAAAGGCAGCAGGCACATGATTATGATGATTATGAGCATGGAAATTTGCATTTGCAATATGTGTGTATTTCTATTAGAATTGCATATGTGTCTGTTTCTGCGTCTAAAACATTTGCATTTGACTGGCTGTACGTTTAAATTTATTTTAAAAAATGTTAATGCAAGAATTACAGCCTGTACTTCCGTCATTTGACTACAATGCCAGGGTTTTGTGCAGACACTTAAAATTCAATAAACTTTAGTAATGTTAATTGAAATTAAATGACTGTTTTCTCTTCTATAAAATGTTGTTGCTTGTCTAGTTTGATGATAAGCAATTCTGTCTGCCTTTTAAGCTGTCTATCTTTCTTTCTATATTGCCCTTAGAGATCAAATCAATAATTAAAAATTATCATGTTGCTAATTGATTATATGTAAATTTTTTTCCCTGACCAAATACAAAAATCATTTGTTTTGCCTTCTTTAGCGTTATGATAAATTAATATGGTCTGGTAAACACATTGTGTAAATTAAATACTAGTCTCGTAACTTTTTAACTTTTAGAAAAAGTAAGTGTTTCTACTTCTATTTTGGAACCCTCCACCACCACTGGTGGTGACAAAGGGTATTTGTATAAAAGATTTTATTTCGTTCTGTAACGCCAAGAACTATTAACTCAGGACTTTGCTACTTCCTGAATCGATTTTGTAATTTCCGTCTGTCTATGGGAAATGTTTTCACGGCCGGACTATCAAGCCGAAACAAATGACACTCACCTAAACTGTTTCTTATTTTTCACGACAGCTTGGTATTGGAAACGAGATAAATCGGTTAACTTGATAGAAGTAAATGAACAAAATCTAAAAGAAGACTTAGAAGGGTTTATTTTTTATTATTTTATTAAAGAATTTAGAAAACACTAAATAGAACTACATAAAATTAAGGCCAAAAAGACATGAATTAAAATATCATAATAATATTATTTTACAAAACAAAAAAAGTATATAAAAGAAATGGAGTAAATTCACTCAATATATTAAGCAGGGACCTATAAAATTTTGTGTTAAAAAATTGCTAAATCGGTTTAGTAAATATGCCAAAATATTAGCGCACCTCTTGAAAATTTTATCACAACAATCTTTACTATAAATGTTACAACAACAACAGCACACTGTTATTTTGTTGACAAACATGCGTAAGCGGATGTGCAATAAACCAACAATGTATGGTTGATTAAACAAATTGAAATTAGCATAACTTTTAAACAACTATTCAGATTTAGTTAAAATTTAAAACATTTAAACAAGAGGAGTTAAGCTTTCAGAATATTATTTTATGAGAAAAAAATGTTTCAGTTTAAAAGCAGATATAGTAAACTAAAGTCGTCTACCTTAATTGTGAGTTTTTATTGAATCGATTTTTTTTTTTTATTATTTGTAGACAGTTTTTTTTTGTTTCTTTAAATAGTTTAGAAGAATTTTTATTTAATTTAAATTATTAAAAAAAGGGATAGCTATGCAGTTTCTAACAAAATCTTTCATTTTCTTCATAACTTTTTTAATTTGTTGGGTAATTTAAATTTTTTTAACTTTTTGTAAAAAAAATAATTTCTTATTTATTATAAAAAATGCAAAAGTCTCAGAAAAACTTACTTTTTCTAATTATTAGTTTTAAAACAGAACAATAAAATCAAAATAAAAAACTGTCATTATTGAAATACGTACATACATTAACTATAAAATTTTTGATTTTCGCTTAACCTTAGACACAAACAAAATGCCTTTAAATTCTCCTTCAGACAAATTTCTTAAGAATTTTTTTTCCATGTTTTGTTTAACATATTTTTTATTTTCTTATCATGTTCATTATTTTTTTTTTTTTATAAAAAAGCAAAATAAAATCCCCAAGTCATTCTTGATTTTGTTTTCTTTTTTCACTCTTCTTTTAGCGATTGTGTGTAACAATCTGTTGTACTTTTCAATATCAATTTGTATGCAAGTAAGGTTGCACAATTTGCAGCTGTAGTAGGAAAAAAAATTGTAAATAAAAAATAAAATAATTTTCGCGTCAAACAAAACAAACACTTGCAACAAATGAGTCATGACTCATGACTTGTTTCAGAAATTAAAATGGGGTGATTGTTGTAAACAAAAAAAAAAAAACAAAAATAAAAAAAATAAAAAAACTACAACGTAATCGATGAGAAAACCACACCTACTTTTAAATGCGTTTTACAAAAATAGGAATTAAAAAATAAGAAAGATTAAATGAAAAAACACAGCCATTAGATTAAAAAACGGCAATTGAGCAACAAACTAGCTTAAAACTTATTTCTAAACCAGTTTTAATAAGAGGGGCAAAGAGGAAAATAAGTTAGAGGCCGTTAAGGTTATAGCAAAATGTTTTAAAATCAATTGTTTAACATGACAGTAAACACTTTTACACTTTAAGTCACACAAATGGAATTTAATTATAAAAATTGTTTCTCTTTTTAAATTCGGTCATTAAAATATTATTGTAATATCTTAAAAGCTTACAGGTAAATACCTGAAAATTTTATTCACATTTTTGGTTGCAGAACAAAGCTTTTGAATATTTTAGGTCGAAATTCACAGTCATTAGTCAACTATTTTTGAACTAAGTTATCATTTTAGTTTAACTAATACGGGCTTTCGATGCCTAAACTAATGGCAAACTAAGAGTTGTGAATAAAAGATCATTGGCTAAACCATTGCTATTAGTTAACTAATGACAGTGAATTTGTCCATTACTTTATTTTAAATAAATTTGCATTTTCTTAAGACATTTTACATTTTTATATTCAAAATTTAAAATAAATTTATTAATGAATTATTTTGGCTTAAAGTTCCTATATCCCGAGAATAAAATTCATTGATAAATTTATAGCGAATCAATGGAAAATTGTGTTTAAACTTTTTGGGATCTTTAAAAAAATGTTTGGAAACTGAAAATTTTTTGACTTCTTATAATTTCTTAAAAATATACAAAACGTTAAATTTTGGAGATTTAACAACAAATTTTGGGAATTTAATAAAAATAGTTTTTTTTTTAATTTTTTATTACTATTTGCATTAATCCTGCTTCAATATTTTGTTCTTTTGTTTTTCTCTAAAAAACAGTTTGAGCGCCAGTTTAAGGCTGATTAACTTTTACTTACACACAAAATACGGATTAGTTAAGGCAACCGAATTCTTTGTTAATCGAATAATAAAGTATTTGCAATTGAATTTTTCTTTTGCGATCACAAAAATTCTATTGCAAATTTCAAAATAGAATTCGGTAGAAAAATACAAAAAATTACACCAAAAAAACTAAACATTACGAATGGCAACATGTCTGTCTGCAACATGTACGACTTTAAATTAATGTATTGCACAGGTGTCAGAAATATTACACCAATAAAGCGCAACCTTAACGAAATAAAAGAGAAATCGTTTGAGCAGAACATTTATGCGGCTCTAATATAAGACAAACGCTACCAGACATAATTACATTCAAGGAAATTTTGGAAATTTAACAAACTTTTTTGGGAATTTGGTTTTTATTCACTGAAAATTAGAATAAGAATTTTAAGAATTATTTTGCAGAACTGCTTATTGCGAATCGTGCAGGATTTTTTGCAAAAGAGATCTTGATATTTTTTATGCAAAAAAGTACTTTTTTATTTTAGACTCGGTGATACAATTTATCATCTTGAATTTTGCTGTCAAAGCTGCATTTGCTTATTTCCTACTACAAAATGTCCCTCTACTCCTACTACTGTTCGCATTTTTACTCCTATTTTATTACTTTAACAGTTATTTGTCAAAAAAATTTTTTTTTTTGAAAACTCATTATTGCATCATGATGTATTCTTATCTTTTAAAAGCTGTTATATATGTAGGTATGTATATTGTTACCATATAAAATAACTGTAGTGCTGGGTTTCAAGAGACACTGAACGTTAAAACATAAATTTTCATACTTAACACCATAATGGGCAGCAACGTTCTGAAAGGAGGGTCAGACGCAACCACAAAATGGAACAATGGAAAAAAGTTACAAAAATTGTTTATTTTTAGTTTTCATACTGTTAAAAATGTGTGTGATAAGACAAAAAAACCATGAATCATATAAAACCAAACAAATCTATAAAGACAGACGTAAGCATGCAACATACTGCAGTTTGAATGTAAATCCCTACATTTCTGACTCATCCGATACGGCAACATTCTACATATTTTTTTTTTTTTAGCAATATTTTACTTTAACGAAACTAATTTAATAAAAATTTTTTTAACGTAAACCCACAAAATGTTTTCTTTTCAATAAAACGAGGTATTAGTTGCCATTCTACTGTACCTTAGTAATCTAAGATGTAATCGATTTAATATTATTTGCAATATTTTTCAATTTTCTTTTTATAATTTACAGAGAAATTAAATGATATTTTCCTAAGACATTCAATTTTTTATTAAGTCGTCAGGACAAATATTTTTTGCTAGTAAAATTGCCAATAAAGAGACATTACACAGAACTGTTGGAATGTGTTTGTGTGTTAAAAAACATATATTCATAGATTGTATGTTTCATGTTATTTATTTACAAGCTGAGTAGACCTCACTTTGCCTTGTATGATAATTTACGAAACACTTGCACTGGAACACAAAAGGCGGCCTGCATTATAGTGTGGCTCTGTGATGTTTGTATATTCAAATGTATGTATGCATGTATGTACTACTTCTGTGTAGTAGTCGTCGTCAGTGGACCTGCTTGTTATCAGTAAACAATTTTGTACTGCATGTTGTAGACAATGTTTTTTAGTTTAATTTGAATTTTCATTCTGTGCATCGTGTTGGTTTTTTCATTTACAATAGACCAACCCCTTTTAACTAGAATACCGCAATATGCATGCATGCATCATTCATATGTGTGGACAGTAACCACAATAATTAAGGCGACAGCAAAGGCTGCATTAAGGTGTGCAATAAGATAAATTTGCTTTAAGTCCAAGTTTAAAAAAATCTTTGTAAAATTATCCTTTTAAATACAATTAATACAAAATATAGAAACTGAAGAAGTTAAAATTAAAGGTTTAAGAACAAAAATGTAAAATCATTTAGACAAAAATATCAAATAATGAAAAGTAGTAAACGCCCAAATCATAGCAATTAGAAAGTTCTAAACTGACGTTACAAATGTGTTATTTAATACATTGTTCACACAAAATTCGGTCGCATAACAGTTTTAATGTTTATGTATTATAAAGATAAAGATGAAAATAATAAAAAACAAACTAAAGTGCATCGACTCTTAAAAGATATGTATGTCCCTTAAATGGTTATTAACTTTTCTAAATCTTTAGCTTTGTTAATTGTCAATAATATTTCCGTTTCTCATTAGCTTACCTTTAACTATAGCCCAATATTGTTATATTCGCTAAAGCACTGAGACAATCAGAACAGTTCATTGACTTTTAAAATGACTAAAAACCTAACTAGTGTAAAAATGTTTTATATAAGTAGTAATAGTGGTAACAATAGTTCAGAGGCTGTAAATATTTCTGGAAGCCTAATTTTAATTAACCTTTTTGAAATTGTAGTTAAGAACGTTATAAACGGGGTCCTCCTAAGATCACAACAATAAAAAGCTTGCGCCATCCTGGTCTCTACTATATTTTACCACTACATTTTGACTCATCATTTCTGGTATATGTTTCGTTATCCACGAAAAGACAGTTGTTATGTTTTATGATTATTTTATAGTCATTTAATTTCGTTAAGAATATATAATTCCGTTTAGTATAAAAAAAAGAAAAGGATAATTGTTTATTGATTTTTTCAAATTTTATTTACTTACTTTGTTCCTACTTGACTGAATTAGCGTAATTTCAATACCAAATTGCTTATAAAAATTTAAAAAAAATTTTAGTTATATTTTTTGCTAAATAAATTGGCCGTAAGAATGTTTCCCACAGACGGACAGATAGGTTAAACCGTCTAAAAAAGCCACAAGCGCCAAAAAAATGGAAAAGAAGTTAGGATAACACAGTTGACATAAGGATCCTTTAAGTAAATAGAAACATTTAAAAGCAGTAAGCAAAGCCCTAAAACCAACGGACAGGATGTGTATAAAACATATGTTATGGGCCTTCCATATTTGGCCATCTTACAACTAATAACTTCACGTTAGCGAATATCAAAACAAATAAACTTAAAGCTGTTATAACTATTTTTTGTCAACTGACAACGCAACTATTGTTGGGTTTCTACACATAAGCTGCCCATTATATATACATATGTAAAGTGGGCATTCCCTTGTACGAATAAAGCGTACAATATGTTGTTTTTTTATTTTGGCCTATTCGTCATACATACAACATACTTATTTTAAAACTGGTAGTTTGCTATGCCTAAACTGTCAAGTGGAGTCTTATGACAGCGTTTTGACAGGACCACACTAGTCGTCAAATGTACTGTGCCCCAGGCCAAGAAGTCCATGGGAATACAGATCCACCCTGTTGCCGTGTGGTATCTTAGCAGGCCATTATACCTGGTCCCAGATTTCTCAAGAAGGTCCTCTAGTAGTCAGCTGCCCAGGAATCTGTGCCTCAGCCTTGCCGTAAGTAACTGAAAATACTGCATTTTTCAGTCAAGGTACTGTCTAAAATTTGATGCAGGACATAAGGAACTCAATAAAGGTGAAAAAATATTTGTTACTCCAGTTTTTGTTATGCCTTCTAAGACCGAAAAAAAATTAATTTTACTTTTTTCAACTAACAACATTTTGCCCATTGTTATTTATGTTCCAATACATTTACTTTTTGACTTCACTGTGCTGCATTAAACAGTACCAAGTTAGTAAATGATAAGACCCAATGAATTTGCATTTTGTATTTATGCCTGTTAATCTGTAGTTAATGTTACTTTTTGTACGATTTTCTGTTTGTCTTGTGCTACAACTACAAACATATTTACTAGCTTTTCTAAATGAACAAAACTAAAAAAACTTTTTTTTTTTTAGAGATTCTTAAAAGACTATGAATTTGTTATGAATTTTGTTTGTAATTTTTTTTTTTTTTTGTGAAAAAAAATGATGAATGAGTTTGTGCCTGATTTTTTTGTCAATATTTCTAAAAACTTGTGTTTAAACTTAATTTATCATAAAGTTAAGAAATATTTAAAGTTTTTTTTTTTTGATTTTTAAATGTTTTATTTTGATTTACTTAACGCTTGACTACACATTTTGATGGGTTTTGTTTAGGATTTTTTTCTTCGTTTGTTTTTTAACTTTATTTTTTGTTTATTTTATTATCGCCATTTTGAGCAAGACCAAACATAAATACTATTTCATGATTTTTTTTAATGTAAGTAATAGACAGAGGTCCAAGTCGATCGGCTCCCAGCCGGCTTGCCGCCGCCGCAGAGTAATTTCGTGTGGAAGCAGCAGCCGCCGACTCTCTTGGCTGATTTCAGCTAAGCGCTTAGCCGGTAAATGCTTACCTTAACACTGAGTTCAGAAATCAAAGAATAAATTATACAATATGGTTACATTTTTAAATCACAACACAGATAGTTGCAAAACATATCGTTATTATTTAGGCGCGCTTCGTAAAATAAAATAAAAGTGACCCAAAAAATATAAATAGCTATTTTAAAAGAAAAATAAATGAAAGTAGTGCCATTTTAGGCAGCTCATCTGACTCAGAATTAGACAATTTTGATAAGTGTATAGTGTATTCTATAGAACACAAAACAACGTTAGCTAATCTTTGTTTTGGTATACCAGTTACATCTGCCATGATAAATCTGCCATGATTACTGTTCATGATAACATAGAAATGATCAAACCTTTATTAGGATTGCAATAAGTAATTACTTTGATCTTATTTGTATTTATTTTTTATTTTTTATTTCATTATTGCTATAATCATCTCCCCTTCTTTTATCAGAAGTTAAATATTTTGTAATATTGATATTTCATATATACATACATACATATGTGTATGTACATATCGTCGCCTCAGAGTGTAAACCTGCTAACTCACTTCAAACAAATTTTACAGGAAAGAGAAAAAACGCATTACATTTTGTATATTGTTAGCTTAAGAAGCTAACAAACATCAAACATTTTTCAACACTTAGAGTCCTAAATTACAATAAATGTATTTTTTTGTCGATGCGGCGTCTCTTTCTCTAACAAACGGTATCAAAATGTCTAATAATATAAAAAATGGATTTAGCAGGTTAACACTCAACGCCGACGATATATGTATATGTACCTGTTATAAATAAAATAAAAACCTGTCAAAAACACTTAACACTCTTTTTTTTTTACACAAAAAAATTTATTGTTTTGCAGCTTTGAGATAAACTAAAGATATATTGAAAAAAATTCGACCATTTGCCAAAATGGGCCACACATTGTGAAGGGCATATCAGACTTGGCCCAGCTCAATATAGCGCTCTTACTTATTTAATATCGGCTTCAGCTGGTTTGAAGCAGCCGCCGCCGCCGACTATTTGCCAACGGCTTGGACCTCTGGTAATAGAAACAAATATTTTACAACAACTTTTGTTAAGTGCTACTCGAATTCAGTTTAATCTAAAAAAGCCAAATGTTGTTTTCAGGGGTAGATTTTAGGTCTAGTTTGATGTATTTTTTTTTTATGTTTAGCGTTAAATACATGGTTTTTATGAGTGCTTTTTCACTTTTATTTTTATGAGTAACCTTCAATTTAGCAATAAATGAAGTTCTGCAAAATTTGCTTACGAAAACTGCTGAAGGAATGAATGGACAACAAACAGCAAAAACCTTATAAAAAAGGCCTTCAAAATTGTTATTGCAATTGTTTTCTTTATTACAACAACCATTGTTATTGGTTGTTGTAATAAAGATTAATTACCGAAAGAAAAAAAAATCAGTAACAAAACAAGCTTATGAACAAGCAATAACCACAAACGAGGTAATAAACTTCAATTACCATAAAAACAACAACAACAAAATACAGAACAAAAAATGAAACAGACATAACAAAGCAAGAATCTAAAGCTAGACACGCAGCGACATTAAATGTGATGGAACCAAAAATAAAACAATACAAAAACAACAGCAACAACAACTACATACATAGTTGTTTCGTAATCAAATGATGAATAACAATCGACATCCGCTAACTGAATTTTGAAATTGAATGGATGCGGAAATGGCTAAAATTCCCATTAAGCTTGAGTTTGTTTGTTTGTTCTTGTCCGAAAAATAAAAAAACTCAATTTTTATTTTTGTTTGTTTACTGATGTTAACATTCTAAATTAGTTGACTCACGTAATGGGCACAGAATTTGGAGTGGATGGTTTTTTTACTTCATACTACAAGTTTTAACAATAATTAAATTTTTAATATCAATACGAAAAAAAGCAATGTTTTCTTAAAATCCAGCAGCAGTTAAAAGGAAAAAAGGTTATGCAATAATGCAAAAATAGTTCATGTTCGCATATCTGGTTGGCATCAAACAAAATGGTTCTTTTTTTTTTGTGGGGCTATGTGAAGTCTATGATCTACACCGTTAAGCCACAGACGATTGACGCAATGAAAGACAACGTTCTCATCGTTATGACGTTAGACGGCCTCCATTGCAGGAAAAAGTGGTCGAAAATTGGGCTTTCTAAAAGATGGCCGTATGCCGGAAATCATATATAAAAAATATGGCAACGAATTTTTATTTAAATGAAGCTTTAGTTATGGTAATTAACATCTGTGTTTTATTTCAATATAAAATTCTATACCATTAAAACAAGCAACTAAATTCTTTTTCGAAAATCCCCATCCATTAAAATTTTACCCGAGATTTCCTAAAAATAATGCAAAATTTAAAATTAAATTTTTAAAAATCTATAAAAATAATATGCAATGTTATTTGGACATATGTTTAATTAAATTAGATTTTTGTTTTTGTAATTTTTTTCTTTTTAACACAACTCTACCTTCTCCCTTTAGAACTTACACTTGCGAAATGTTTTGAAAGTTTTTTTTTTTAACTAATTTTTTTCTACAGTTCTGTGTGCGTGTGTTATTGTTCCCAATTTTTTTCTAATTGTTGTAAAACTAAAACTTTCACACACCTGTTGTTTAGCACAGGTACAAGTGGAATAAGGCATTGAACTTTTGAATAACAATTACGTTTCACAGCATTTGAGTTTTGTATAATAAAAAGTGTAGTCAGTTTGAACAAATGTACCTGGCATTTAGTTATTTTTTTTTTGGTTCTGTTTTCTACAATACAATTGTTGTTTAAATGAAGAACCTTTGTATTGTTGTAAACGAATATTTAGGGACTCTAAACATTTTCTTTTAGTGAAGCCTATATTTCGTGTTTTTTGTAGAAAAGTGATGGAGAAGAGAAAAATGGTAGTGGAATAGTAAATATAGAAAATATTGTCAGCAACAGTGCAGTTACAGTTGCAGTGTTGCTTCTTATTGCACTACTACGGCTACTATTTTATATCACTTTTTTTTGTAGATCTAATTTTTCGGTATCAAACTTCTGCGATAACTTTTATGGTTATCAAGCGCTTAATGGGGCAACGGAAATATATGAAACATTAGTAAAGTTTGAAATTGTCGAAATCGGTCTTTTTTGCTGCGTTTGGGATGGGAACACAGGTAATTTTAATTAATGCCTAAAATCTAAATACTCCACAGTTTTTTCTAAGATAAACGTAATGTTTCCAAAAACTTGCTCAGAAAGCAATATGACTTGACTTTGCATAAAAACAGATAATTTTTGCCACTAAAAACTATGTTACCCAAAAAGACTTCCTTAATAGTTTTTCCAGAGCTTACAGGAGCACTTAAAGAAGGTATAATTTTGTTGTGCGATGTCACGGGTCTCCTTTTTTCTAAAGGCGCTTATTTTGTCCCTGCTATGTTTAACATAATCATGCCTTTGGTAGTAAATGCAAATCATTGTGCTTTCGTATGTAAACAATTTTATCAGCACTGCTTACAAAATCTAAAAATTTATTTTTTATGGGTTAAGCTAAATTTTCCCAATATCGAACTCAATATAACGATTTAAATTGAAATATTACGGATCTCTGGTTTGCACCAACGGAAACGGTTTACGTATGCGCTTTAAAAGGACAGTGGTTACTCTAAACTGGCAAGAATTTTGCTGTGATTGTAAGAGAGCGTAGAACGAGCCCTGCGACTACCATCTAGTCCATCGTTGTAATGTATATTATCATAGTCAACACAAGGCCTTTGACCAAAACAAAAAACAACGTCCTAATAGATCATCAGCAGCTTACGCAAATTTTTTGTATATGGAGTTAATTTGATAGTTAGAAAACAAAAGCAAAATGGTCGTTGCAGAGATGGACTTAATATATTTGATATGTCTGGACAGAACATACATATGTTCCAATATGGTACACTATCTTCGGTCTTCTTCGCTACCCCAAACTTGTTACTCAAAGTTTTTCTTTTGTTTACCACATAAATTTTTTTCAACACTTTTTCCATTTTCCCTTTTTTGAACCTTTCACCACCAGTTTTTATCCCTATACGCTTGAATTTTTTTTAGAGAAGTAATGAACGTACTTTAACCCTAACCCTTCTGACACGGGTACCCTGGTACCCGAGCAAACTTTAAAGTTAAACAACAAAATATTCAAAGTTGGGGTTCCGCAAGTTCCTTCAGGTAATCTTTTTCTAAGTATTTTTATCATTTTTAGCTTTTCTAATTTGTTAGGGTTAGTTGTGAAGCAGCCGAAAGTCAAATAGTCCTTATCCTCCTGATAACGGTACCTGGGTATAGAAAAAGTAAAGATTTCCTTTAAGATTAGAATTAATTAACGAAGTACAACAAAAAATGTTTATTTTACATTATAATAACAATTTTGGGAATCCCCGAACTACAATGCAAACCATTGTTTTGATATTCAAACCGAAACAGAAAAATGAACGTACACGGGTACCCTGATATCCTTATCAGGAGTATACGCGCAAAAATGTTGTCAGTACGGTTAGGGTTAAATTGTGTCTCTATGTTTATTGGTTTAGTAGCTTTAACGGCCCAAAAAAAGTACAAAAATAAAATTTTTACCCGTTTTTATCAACCAGGCTCCCAATTTTTAAGAAAGTCCAGTTATTTTTTGAGTAGAATAAATGCTTTTTAAATATTGTTTGTATCTTGTTTATCCTTTTTTATCCCCTAAATATTTGAATTTCCCAAAAGCCCTTCCTTGTGGATATATACAACAGGAGAGGAACCCACAGTCCAAAGTACATGTCTCTAGCTTTATGCGTTTGGGCTGTGCGAACAATGGTTCTGGAAACACAAATTCTAATTAAAGCTAATGTTAACATTATACAAGAAATGCTATACATTTTAAGACTAATCATAATGGTACCTAACTTCGGTAGGAAAACAAAAAAAAAAAAAAAAATTTTTAATAAAAATTAAAAAGTCAGGGTCATAATAACAAACACCTTGAAAAAATAATGAAGTATATTCTTTTTTGCGATAAAAGTTCGATAGGCAGCGTAATTTGCTTTAGAAGTTGGACTTAAAATAGAAAAATTATTGTATTGGGAAACTCTGCTACACAGCAATTTTCATTAATTTTTCATTTCACACTTATTCTATAAACATTATTATTTTGTTTTAAGTCCCAGTTAATGATATGAAATTTTATTATTTCAGTCAATTATATCGCAATTAATGCAATCTTCTTGCTATTTAAACTAAATTACGAAAAAAATCATTAGTTTTTGTTTTATTACTCCCTACAATTTCTCATTTTAATGACAGTCATTATTTATTTAAAAAGATTTGGCACTTCATTCTATTTTTTCATTTCGTTGAAGGCTAAATGGGGCAATTGGGGTAAAATACATACTTTACATCATCTTAATACTTTTGGCTATTTTTTTTTCTCTTATACTTGATTTTGAAAACATTTTTTCTTTTTTTTTCCTTTAACATGTAAAAGAAAAGTATTATTGAATGTTGTTCTTCTTAAAAGCACATTATTTAGGTCAGTGTAAAGGAAAAGTGCCAAGAGATTTCGTTTTATTGACTGGACTTTAAGTACATTTCTGGCTACAAAAGTTAAATGTTAAGAATGTTAAGTTTTTGTATTATTTTTTGTTGGCTGCTTAATTGTATACAACAT
The DNA here is from genome assembly GCA_003055125.1 of Paykullia maculata. Lineage (NCBI taxonomy): Eukaryota > Metazoa > Arthropoda > Insecta > Diptera > Rhinophoridae > Paykullia > Paykullia maculata. The sequence goes on along the minus strand of NDXZ01067248.1, from coordinate 3,495 downwards.
TGAAGTGCTAAAACTTAATGATATGAATTCTTAGAAAAGAAAACATAGTTTGGCTATAAACTTAATAAATAGTGTAAGGAAATAATAATGTGCTTTAAATTCTTAACTTGTCATCCTAACCTTTATTAAAAATATTAAAAAAAAAAACTGTAAAAAAACCTTTAGTAGTTTCAGAACCCTTTTTTTGATATTAAAGCTCTTCATAATAACCCTTATTAACCACCCTTTTAGAAAGTTACAAAACAACTCAAATATCCATTTATTTCATCCACCCATTTAAAAATTTCCAAAATAAACTCTTTACAATATTTCAATTATTTTCAAACGAAATGTAGAAAAAGTATCATTAAATTTAATTAAAATCATTTTAGAGTACTCATGAAAGTTGCAAATATTTTCTAACACCTGGTTGTTTTTGTTTACGTTAATACAACAAATATAATAAAGAAAAAGAAAACTTTTTTATAAATGTGAGTACTTAAAACAAAAATTGGAATTTATGAATAAATTAAATTGAATAAAACAAACTATTTTAAATTAAGCTTAGAAAATTTTTAACAAATATCCCCATATATGCATATTTTGCATGTTTTATAAACAGTGTGGGGGTAATGGGTTTAAACGCATTCATAATTTGCATGTGTGCTTGTTTGTTTGTATGTAAAAAACTATTTGGGGACATCACAGTTTAGCATAGGAGTGATTTGTAGCAAGAAAATATATTACTTCAATAGCTTATAGGGAATTAGGAATAATACATTGAATAAACAATTGAAGCAAAGACGCGAATAACGTTTTAAAAGCAATTTTTTGCAAAACCTTTTTTTTGCAGATTACTATTAACTTTACTCTCTTAGTCGTGGTTTACATGAGACACAAAAACAAAATAAATGTTTCCCTTCCAATTGTTTCCTCGTGTAAACCCCGACTTACATTGCTTTAACACCAAATCAGTCAAAATTATGCACCTTATCGCTATCAAGATGCAATTAGGGTCATTCAGTACTAGAACTTTGTAAGTCAGAGTTTACACTGGTAAACATTTGGAAGGGATAAAGGGGAAGAGAACATCGTTTTTGTGTTCGGTACTCAGCGATATGCTTTGTTTACATTTACTTTGCATTATTTTTGTTGTTGTTTTGTGTGGTTTTAACAATAATAATAATGGCCCAAGCAACACAGTTAGACTTTTTCACGACTTGAATGATCGGTTTTGGTAGGAAATTTTTCCAATTTCAGTCATCTCGGTTAGAGTTAATCCACTATTTATGTATTTCTGGTCGCTAGATTTTTTATAAATTTACCGACCTTGCTACGATCAATGACTTCTTTTTGCTTTTAGTTAATTTGCAACGTCGAAACGACGTTATTTGTAGATGCTATGCGGCCGTCATCTGCACATATTTGGTCGTATATTTTCCGAAAAAGCGACTTTTAGTGCCGTTTGGTTCGAATGTGGTCGGATGATGGTACAACCATAAAGCCGCCATATTTTATGAAAAACATTTTTGCTATGATAAGAAGTTCTACATTTTTCATTAATTTTATTTGAATAGATTATTTTTTTTAATCACATCCATTTGTGTATAGATTTGCAAAAAGAAAATAAAAAAAGAACTTGTCCGACCAACTTTAGAGTAATTTTAGTCGCTTGAGTCGCTTATTTGATTATTTATTTATATAAAGCCGACCAACATTAAAAAAAAATCAGTCACCTTAATGGAAAGAAAATACCATTTCATTCTTCTGAACGTTATTGGTACACTGTTGGTCGTTAAAGTGGCGGTCGGCAAAGTACAGGATTCCTATTCCCCAAAATGATTTAAATTTGAGTCGTTGCGTGGTCAGTTGGACGTCAAATGAGTCGGCCGGAGTCTACTTTAGACGTTGTTATGACCAATTTGTGTTGCTTGGGGGAATGTTGCCGGCAACATATTTGTCTATGAGAACGTGAATAAAAAAACAAAAGAGAATTTAAGATGTTTTTCTTTCAAATTTTCGCCCATCTAAATAAGGACTAAGTGGATAAAAGAAAAATGTTTTAACTTCCATTGCTCTTTGGATATGAAACGTTTTTCCACTTTAAACAGTTTTAAACAGTAAATGTCGTTTAAAATTTAAATTTCGTTATTTTTTGCATAAGACTTATTATTATTTTCGAGAAGCTTAAAAAAATAGCATAAAACAATAATCTTGCCTTCAAAGACGATTTTTTTTGCTCTCTAAGAAATTATGATTTTGTCACTTAAAACGTTATTCGCGGCGATCCTGAACAACAGTTAAGTGTTGAATTTTTATAAAGATGATTTTTAGATTGAAATAAACATTTGAAAGATAATTCTTTGTCATTTTTATTTGATTATGATCTTCGGCATATGGCCACTCCGGCTGGCTCAGATTTCTCTATTGGCTCTTTAGAATTTTTACTTCGATTGTCTTGATTTCGAGACCAGTGCCTGTGTTCTGTATTGTAAGTGAGAAAAGTTTTATTTGAAAAATTTATAGTCGCCTTGTTTTAAAATAGGGTGAGTAAGAGTAAGTCAACTATTTTTATTTAACTTTAAATTCTATAATATTATGTACATTAAAAGTTATCTGAATCACACTACTAACAACCAGAAGATTATTATAATTTACAATTTTTTTCGTTTTGAAAACTTCTAACAGGTCATAGAACAGGGGTACAGATCATAAACATTGTTCGCTTTTATCGTTAGTTTCGGTGTGGAGAATATAACATGATCACAAGATAACAAAGGCATACTATGGTCACTGAAATCAATCTCACAAACAAATAATGGTTGGGGAATCTTTTACGATAATATTGATATTAAATATATGATTACAAGAATTAATTATATGTTATATGTTTGTCTAAACCATTAAGGTGATTAGGGTTAATCTAAAATATGTTATTCTTGGACTATGTTTATCATATAAGTATATATTCTAGGAACAACAGGCTTGCGAGTAGTCAAAGTGTAAGTAAAAGATTAATATATGTAATAGCTGTAATCGTTTATATGATTCAATCATTCGTCGAGAAATAATAAGTCCGTGGCAATTATCTAAACAATTGCAGTAACCATAGAATATTAAAATAATGTAAGATCGTATTCCGTAATGATGCCTTAAATTTTTTTCTTTGCGAAGATGTAAACATTGTAAACTATTTTCAGTAAATCTAGTTGAACTTTTATGGCATTTTGGAATACTACTAACAAGTTCTTCAGTCCTAAACTGTTAGATCCTAAATTGCAAATAATTGTATTGTACACAACATACAACTTTTTGTCAAAAGCAGATACTACATAACTACATATTTACAATCAGAATAAAAGTTCATTGCTTTAGCTGTGCGCTGTAAATGCTCATAAGTTGAGGAGTCTCAATGACGGAAGTTGGCATTTACTGCACACTGTATTGTATATATACACACGTTTATACATACATACGTATGTATGTGTTGTTTTTGTTTTTGTATAATATTTCTTT
>NDXZ01067221.1:0-12452 GCA_003055125.1 Paykullia maculata | reverse complement strand
TGAGATCGAAAAGTTTAAGAAAAAATAATTTTTTGTTATAATATGTAGCATCTATTTGCTAAAAATTTCCTTTTTTTAATTTCATAAGTAACAGAACCATCAAACTCTTTGTTACCCCAGGCTACGCCGGGTACAATAAGCTAGTATGTATATAAGTATGTAAGTTAAGGGTTAAGTCGTTAGTAAAAGAAATAGTAGCTAAAATATCAACACTGGTTGTAGTATTTTTTTGTTTTTGTAAAAGATTTGTCATCCATTTGGCAAAAGAAAGTTTTTAGTATTAAAAGATAGAATTTTCATAACTTTTGTGAATATTACTAAAAAAAAAGTGTAAAAACTGTTTGTGTTGTAATAGTTGTACATAAATTCTATAAGATATTGTCCATTTTCATCAAATATATAATTTTAAAAGGTCAACAATTTTGCACCTCACTGCCAAGGCACTACTCTGCAGAGTACATCGTTAGCAATTAAAGGGAAGCATCAACCGAAATTTTTCATAAAACAAACATTGTAAAGAAATATGGATCAAATTCAAATCAGTGATACGGAAAAAGTACGCATCGTATCAGATTTTATACTACATGCCCCACCGGGTGAATTCAATGAAGTTTTTAACGATGTTCGAGAGTTATTGAAAAATGATGCTCTTTTGAAAGAAGGTGCTAGCCACGCCTTTGCCCAATACAATAAAGATCAGTTGACACCGGTACGCATTGAGGGCAGTGACCATAATGCTGTGATCTCGGAATTCAATGATTTAGGTAAGTGTGTCTTTAATCCGTTAAGTGAGTGTGTTGGTGTTGTCTTATTGACCTTTGAACGAAATGCTAAACATTTTTATAATTGAAATTTTCTCACAATTCCATCTCTAATATATATGCTTATGTGTACATATTCACATATGCATCTATGTGTTTTTGCATATGTATGTACTTTCATTTAAAAATTTACTAAATTTATCTATTATATTTTTAGGTGGTGGTCGCTTTTATGATCCTCGCACTAAACAATCCTTTAAATATGATCACCTTCGTAAGGAGGCTACTGATTATCAGGATTCCGAAACTGACGCATCAGCTGAACCATGGAGAGCTGCCTTAGATATTGAAACATTAGCCTATACCGCCAGTCATTATAGGCATGGTGTAAGTACATTTTGTTTTCTTTGTTTTTATACTCTCAACCACCATTGAAGATTGAGCGTATAGTTAAGTTTGTCAGTTCGTGTCATAGTAGAAAACATTCTCACGGACAGACAGACGATTCAAATGAAACTCACATAAACTGTCTAATATAATAAATGTGAAGGTTTGTATAGTTGGATGTTTGTTTGGAGCTCTTTACTAAAATCACTTATTGCCGACTGAGCGGATTTAAGTGAAATTTGACACGCAGATACAGTACAATTTTGAAAAAGTTAACCAAAATGTCTAAGCGGTTTTCGAAATTGAAAAAACAATTACAATAGTATAATCAATTTTATTTCGATGGTGATTTTTTAAATGTTCGGGTAATGGCAGTTAAAGTAGGGAGAGTATTCAGTTTCAAATTGGAGCTTTGGTAAATTTAAATCCGATTTTTACAGAATTCTATAGGGAGATTTGTATATTCATAAAATTTGCCGCAAAATGGGTAGCAACTAAACCTCAATTTTATTTTCATATGGTAGTTTAGTTAAGTTTAGAAGGGTAGTGGTGACTGAGACCACTTCCACTCGGAGACCCATAAGGTCCATTGTGAATTCCTTCAGATGAATAAAAGGATTAAAGGTAGAAAGAATGTTATATAAATGAAAAATATAGAAAATGGGAAAAAGAAAATCGAGTCGCGAAGGTGCCTATTAAGCCAGAAAACATCCTAAACTTCCTCATACATCATCATCCGTTAGTCCGCCACCCAGTCCTCATGATGAAAGCAACGACATTCTTCATTTTGCATCTGGAGACGTAATTCAGATCATCGTTAAAAAGTCTTCCCAACCACTGCGGATTGTGGTTTCGAAGTCTGAGGCAGTGACAGACGATATGTTCCACCGTTTTCAAGTTCTCATCCTCGCACTACCTATAGAAATGCGGAGTGCCATGATGCGATCTACTAGATACAACTGGAAATATCCCATGATAACTCCTATCATGAGCCTCAGAGCCCGATTGTCCTATGCCAAGACCGGGACATAAGGGTCCGGAGAATTGGGTGGAGAATTGGCCTTACCACCGATGTTTAAATTCAGTAGATCCTTGGTCGTAAACCCCAATTCCTACCGATTAAGTTCCTGCAAGTGTATTAGGCGTTGAGCCCGCTTTAAAGTCTCACCTGCGTGTTCCTTTTCCATGACAGCTTACTGTCTTAGAACACCCCAAATATTTTTCTCCTCTGCTGAAAGTCCCAGTTCTAGCCCGTTAAGTACCGGTAATATAAAGATCTCTACCTTGTACCTCCTGGTGACGCCCAGTCATTTACCCCTAGCCCAGGTAAACAATTTGCTCAGCGCCGCTTGTATTCACTAATCGTCGGGAAAAGTTTTCCCGAGACCAGTATGACTACGTCGTTCACATGGGCTACAATCTTTCTGCCGCCCAGGACAAAGTTCCTAAGGAACCCGTTAACCGCCAGCAGTCACAACAAGGGTGATAGATCCCCCTGATGGGGGCCTCTGGTCACCAATTTCCTAACTTCCCCGACTTGATAACCCTGCTATCCAGCAACGTGGCTATCCACTCGACCAGGAAATCCTGAACCCTTAGGTCCTTTATATATCAAATGGTAACTGACAAATAAAACTGACAGCTGTTAGTTCACATCTGTAATAACTTTTTTGATTGTCAAAAATTGATTAATTACTAAAAGTGACATTTCTATCTTTATCAATATTTTAAACGGTTTTAGAGTGTTTTAAAAAATAAGTCGTTATATGAAAGAGGGAACTAATACTTGATCAACCATCAGAAGTGGATAAGCATATTTATTTTGATGTAAAACTTAATACTGTTGTTTAATAATAATGGAAAAATAATGGACCGGTTACAACCAAAGTCAGGGTCCCAAACACTGTTAGCGTTGCGTTAATTATTTATTTTATTTGAATTAAATGTTAACCTACTGAATGAAATAATAAATAAAACAAGTAAGAGCGCTATATTTGGCTGTGCCAAATCTTATATACCCTTCACTACGTGTATTCAATTATGTATGTATGTGTGGATATGTATACTTATGTAACATGTCCAAATTAATGATATTAATATTAGTCCATTTACACATTAATATAATAACTTTAAAAAAAAAATTTTTTTTTTGGCTTAGATCTCGAAAAAAATTTTTTTGGTTACATATCGAAAAATTTTTTTTCCTCTCAAAATTTCCCAAAAGGCATGTATTACACACAAATATATTAATTTTTGTGTAAAAAATACCTCGAAAATACTATACCTTTTTTTTTGCTTATATCTCGAAATTTTTTATTTTTTTTAAATTTATCAAAAGGCATGTCTTCTTACACACAAATAAAATCATTTTTATGTAAAAAAAAAAAAAAATTTTTGAGATACAATTTTTTTTTGCCTATATCTCGTTAATTGTCGGATTATGGTGATTTTCAATAGCAAGTATTTCGGGAAAATTTCCGATCCTTTGATACCAATAACGTGTCCGTACGACATCGGGGGGCTGAGAAAAGTTGATTGCAACAGACGGACTGACGGACATGGCTAAATCGACTTCCCTATCTATAAGGATTCAGAATATATATACTTTATGGGGTCGCAAATGAATATTGTAGAAATTACAAACGGAATGACAAACTTATATATACCCTTATCACCTCTGGTGAAGGGTAAAAAAAAAAATAGAATTAAACACAAAAGATGAAAAGAAATAATAAAAATCTTTCTGAATCGCTAAATTGCAATAGTTCTTTCATTGCCAATACATCTACTACTTATATAATCTATGTATGTATGTGCATATGTACATATATGTATGTATTTAAATATCTTCAGAATTTACATACATTTTGATGGAGAGACAAATATAAACTAACATTTTTTTCTTTACATTAGGTTTGTTCCGTTTTTGGTAAAACTCAAAATGGTCAAATAACATTAACGATCTGCATTGAAGACCACCAATTTCAACCTAAAAACTATTGGAATGGAAGATGGCGTTCGCAATGGTACGTCATCTTCCAATCAGGTTCTGGCAGTGCTGAACTAAAAGGCAATTTAAAAGTTCAAGTATGTAACAACAAACTAAAATAGTTAACCAAATATTAAATTATTTAATTATTTTTTTTCTTTTAATTTCTTCAAGGTACATTACTACGAAGATGGAAATGTACAATTAGTATCATCAAAGGAATGCCGCGAATCGCTGGTCGTTACCAATGAACAGCAAATGGCTAAAGAGATTGTACGTCTTATAGAAGACGCGGAAAACGAATATCAATTGGCCATTTCGGAAAATTATCAAACAATGTCGGATACCACCTTTAAAGCCATGAGACGTCAATTGCCTATAACAAGAACTAAAATTGATTGGACTAAAATTGTTTCGTACAGTATTGGTAAAGAACTGAAAACACAATAAGGACAACAAATAGCGGAAGCTGAATCGCAGCCGCATTCTATATTAACAACAAACGCAATAAAAAATACAACAGCAACAACAACAACTGATTTAATAACAAAAACAACGTTTATTAAGAGGCCGACTAGTCTTCCTCTTGGAAAATAAAAAAATAGTAAAAATAAAAAAAAAAAAAGTTAAACCATCATTAGAAAAACATTATACAACAAAACAAATTAACTCAATTAACAACGATATTATTGTTCTATTGTTCCTCTCTCTCACTCTCTCTATTTTTTTAACATCCAACAATTAACACCTAAAAAATCATTCAGCCAACCAAAAGAATCAATAATGTAAAAATTAACTTTTTCATATAAATATTGTATATGATGTTACCATATGTATATCGTTTTAAATATTTAAACACACAACAAACAAACAAACACCAACGACTTTTTACTTTCTGTCTTTTTTGCCTAATCTACATATACGGTGCTATTTTCGAATTCATAACTATCATTCATTAGTTTGTAATAGAAAATTTTCTATTATAATTAATTATTATTATTAAATTGGTGTGACAAGATAAAAGTTTTTTATTTGCAAAGTTTCAAAACTTGAAATATACGAAAATTTATCTTTGTCAAAGATCTTTGGAAAAACAATTTAATTTTTTTTTCTCTTACTTTAATCAATTGCAAAAGAGACAGCTGCTTTAGATCCAAATACAGACGATTGACTGTAACCGATTGAAATGTTAGCTTGACCGAGAATGGCACTGTTAATCAAATAATGGTTAAAATTTTTATATTTAAAAAAAAAAAAATTCACACACTCACACACACAAATTTTTGGTTATCTTCTTTAATATATCTTTTTATTCAAAATAATAACGTTAGGAATTGTGTAAAACAATGATGATGAATGTTTTTAGAAAAAAAATCAGTTTAAAAGCATTTTTTTTTATTAAAATTTATTTTATTTTATACTTTCAACTTCAATAGTATACAATTTATTAATATATGATTAGAATTATTAAGGTATAAATAACTAAAGAAAAATCAAATGATTTTCATTGTATTTTCTTTCTATTACTTTTTATGATTAATATTATTATAATTATTTTCTTTGTAATAGTGTGCGTACGAATTAATCTTTTGTTTTGAAAGAAAAAAAGTTTTTAAAACTAAAAAAATGCTAAAACACAAGTTTTAAAAAACATTTTCTTCCTAAAACATACACACACACATAATAAAATTCCCTCCTCTTCCTTTTGTCAACAAAAAATCTTCTCTTGTCTAAATAAAAGAAGAAAACTTATCTAAACAAAATTTAAATAAATTAAACAAGCAAATAAAAAAGTAACAATTTAAAAATAAATATTTATAATTAAAAAAAGAAAATAACGTTTACAATAAATAAACGAAAAAACAATGTTATGAAAAATATGCAAAATTTGTTTAGTTTAAATAAGGAATCAAATAAATAAAGCAGTTATATATCATACAATCATATATGTTTTAAAAACACGTGCATATGTATACATACAGCTACGTGCAACTAATTAAGGACAGTAATATTCAATATTTAAATATTCATGTTAAAAGTAATATTTATTAAATAAACCGCTAAAATTTTACACTGTTTAGTTAATCCAACTCTGTTCATCTAAAAATGTTAATGGCAACACTATGTTTACCGTTATTTTTTTCTTGGTGGTGTTTTTTATAATTTGTGTAATAAATTAATTAATTAAGGACAGTTATTATTTAGGTAAGTTTTAAAAGCTACATTCAATTAACTGTGATTGCACGGAGTGTTTTTCAGTATTAAAAAATCTCTTATTACTTGCCTAACATGGGGAAAAGCAAATCCTGTGATGTCAGTACTCGAAAGATTATTGTACAAATGCATCAGGATGGAAGCACTTATTTGGAAATCGCACCAGCCTTAAATGTTTCTAAAACAATGGTTTTCCAAGCGGTGCAATATTTCAGAAAGCATTCGACTACAGAAAAGGTGGCTCGTAAACAAAGAAGCCGAATTACGACAGTTCGCAAAGATGCACTGATTGTCCATGAGTCGAAAAAAAAATCCGCATAAATCAGCAAATGAGATTCGGATTGCAGTCTTTGGTGAAAATGAGGTAAAACCATCTGTAGACACAGTAAAACGTCGATTGCGAGAAGCTGGACTCTGGAAGAATTTCCCGAAAGAAGCCATTATTGTGTGACCGTAACCGAAAGAAGATTTCGCAAAAAAGTACGACCATTGGACTGATGGGGAATGGAAAAGAGTATTATTTTCGGAAGAAACAAAAATAAATAGTCTCTCCCGATGGAAAAAAATATGTTCGCCGGCCAAAGCTGAAAGAATTTGATCCAAAGTACACCCGGGCCACTTTGAAGCATGGAGGAGGTTCTATCATGCTTTGGGGTGCTATGTCGTCACGTGGTGTTGGGCCGCTGCACAAAATTGAGGGAAATATGGATAAGTTTCAATATGCAAGGATCATGAGCGACAAGAATATGCGAGCAACATGGATATTTCAACAAGATAAAGATCGGAAGCATACGGCTCATCACTTCAAGCAATGGTTTTTAGACAATTCAGTTACTGTTCTTGACTGGCCTTCATGCAGTCCTGATCTCAACCCGATTGAGAACTTATGGCAAGTTGTGAAAACCGAAGTAAGCTTGGTAAAAATAAGCAATTTTGATGATCTCTTTGCCGAAACAAAGAAAGCTTGGAAAGCCATTCCAAGTAGTGTTTGTAAAAATTTGGTGACCTCGATGCTTCGCAGATGTCAATATTGATTTTTTTTTTAAATAAATACATGTTTTAAAAAAAAATTATGGTCTGTCCTTAATTATATGCACGATTGATATCAATCGTTTTTAAAAATATGGTCAAATAATAAATTATTTGACACAATAAGCAGTTATTTTGTAGGACTAAGAGATAAATTAACTAAACAGAATTTGAGAATATTATACAACCTTTCGTATTATTTGCATCAAGCTTACATGTTAGCATTGTGTCCTTAATTAGTTGCACGTAGCTGTACATACATACACTTATATATTTATTTAATTATTTTGTTTTTATAACAATAGGTTTTTTTTACAAACAGTGCTAAACAAGGCATGGGGTTTTTCTTACTACAATGTAGCTCAATAAAAATAAAAGCTTAATTATTTTTCGTTTTATAAAAAAAATATATATGTAAATTAAATTATTTGGGTTATAATTTGTTATTGAAATTTGTTTCCAAGTTTTTCCTGCAACTCTTTTAATTAAAAGCAGTAGTGGTCGTTATTTAATGCTTGTGTGTAAGGCAGCAAAACAACAAAGTTGTACCGGATGCTTTTTATTTTTGTAATATTTTTTGCTGAAAATTGTGGGAACACACGAGAATTTGTTTCTTCATTGTATTTTTTTATACAGTTTGTTAAATACATATTTAGAACAAAATTAGCAAATAAGTTTAAAAACTTGTTGCCAATAACTTAATTTGTTTAAGAATTCGTTTATATGTATACTGTTTCTATTAATAGTGTTAAAAAACGGGGGAAAAAATAATTTTAATTTGAATACAATTAAATTTTTGATATTTACTGCCAGGCCCACAAAATACGAACGATAGTTTCTTTCGAATAAAAAAAAAATTTCAAAAATTTTTTGGCCTTTTTGATATTGCTTTACAAATATATTAATTTAAAATTGTATTTCAAACCATAGTTTTCAAATTGAAATACATATCAAATTTAAAAACCAATAATAATTTCCTGACGATGCCACAAAACGGAGTGGCGAAATATTGAAAAGAAAAAAAAATATAATAAAAATAAAAGGATTTATATATAAAAACAGACTTTAAGCTAGATTAATAAATTTCTGAAAACAAAAACAAAAATTTTAAATTCGTTCGCATTTTGTGGCCAGGCAGTTAGAGGTTTTGTTTTTACATACATATGTATGTATGTTTATGCATGTTTATATACATATATGTATACGTACATACAAACTGTTGTACTAATCTTACTAAAAAGGTTACGAATTTACTTTTAAATAATTTTTAAAATAATAATTTAGCTAGTAGTTTGTGTCTGGCTTTTATTTTTCTTAAGTAAATATCTTTTATCCGGTTGTGACTTCAATTCCAATTCCAAAGAGTCAATTGACCAGTCAGTCTCATTATAACGTGTGGCCGTAAAAAACATTTTACCACGTTCTTTGGAACCCTTAACTGACACTTCAAAATGAGCGTTTTGACCATCGCAACTATTTCGGGGATCAGCAATGTCGAAACCCATACATTTGATGGGCTCGCCCAATAAACTAACGGCGCCTTAAATATAAACATTTTTAAATACATCCATATGTAAGAATTAAGAAAAAAAACTAAAATACCTCTGTGTTGTCTCAAAGTTTGAAATGCATCTTTAAAATAATTAGTGTTACGTATTCGTTCCTCTATTTTCCAACGCATGTACATTACACTTGATAATCCGGCTATGCCAATATATATGGCAGTTTTAACCAAAGTCATATTGGATGGAAAGTGCATTTTTCTGTTTAGGTATGTATAATTTATAAATTTGTATATTGTTTTTATTTCAGTTGCCGGTTTATTATTTATATTTTTAAGCACAACAGAAAATATGCATACAAATACATTTTTTTTTCGATCAGCTGCTTAAAGTTGTTGTTGGTGCAGCTGGTTGATACAAAAACAAAAAATCATCTCACAGCTGTTCGAGACTCAAATTATGACATTTCTAAAATTGAGGTTATTTTTGTAATATTTTATAACTATTGCAACAAAGAAGTTGTTTTCATCTGTGGTTTTCTTCATCAAGTTTTGTGTCATAAAATAAATAAATGAATTAAAAATGAACAGTTTACTTTTTCCCGTGAATTTAATAAAAGGAACATGTTTACAGTCTTTCATGATTGCACGATGTTTTGCAGCTGGTAAGTTTTACAATTTGCACTAACAAAAACGTGATTGGTTTAAATTTGTTTTTTTTTAAAGCTCCTGCTGTAAAAAAACTGAAGAAGTTGGGCAAATTGGGTCCAATTATGGAGAAAAAAGAAATACCAGTTGAAACAGACACTAACAAATTGGTCAATTATGTGTGTGGAAGTAATATAATGAAAACTGGTGAAGATGTTAAGGTAAAAAACAAGGCGCATCAACATTATGCGCCTTGATAAAAAAGTTAAAATTCATCAAAATTGTTGATGGTCGTTGCAAGGCTAACAGATTATTTGTTTCAATTAGAATTGTTTCGTAGGAATGTCATTGTTGCATTTTAGTTTTCAACTCAAAGCCTGTAAAGAATTTTATCTTTTTTGTATATTCATACATACAATTTGTCCAATACCAGTCCAAAGCAACTAAAACAACGTATACATCTGCCACTTTAAGCACAAACACACACTTATTGAAATTAGCATTCCACTACCACTCAATTAAATTGCAGAAATTTGTCACTATTTTTTACCAGCTTAGTAATAGAAAACTATGTCTCAAGTATCACTTTTTTGGTGGTATGTTGTGTTATTTTCTTAACTACCAATAAATTTTGATTTAGTGCAAAAACCTACACTGCACTCAAATAATGAAATAGAATTATCACTACGAAAAAATTAAAGTTATATAAACTTTGCTAAACTTATTATAAACATATTTATAATAAATTTTTGAGTTTATTGAAGATTTATTGAACGAATTTACATAAAAAATTTGTTTCATAAACCTTTGATAAATTTAAAAATTGGTTATAAATATAGGGGTTAATATTTTAATTTAGTGCTTAATTTTTGTTTGCAATCAGAGATAGTAAAGAAAATTTTTTTACAAAATTTCTTAACTTTCTATCACTATGGTTGAGTTTGCTGCAAATTTTTAACTCACCACAACTGCACTAGCAATTAGTGAAAGCTGCAAAACTAGTTAGTATTCTTGAGCTGCTAACTGATTTTAATGCAGCTAATTATTATTTTTATAAATTCTGCACAGGCTAGGTTTATGGTGTCCTCAACTGATCTTTGCCATTTAGGCGCAAGCACAGCGGACGAGCCTGTGTCACAATCAGAGTTTAAATTTTCGGCAATTAGGTCCTTGGCCCAAACCAATGATGTTTTTGGATCAGACTTAAGTGCTTCGATCAGTTTAATATCCGTCGTGCCGAAGTTAGTGGGCACAGATGTGCGGGGATACACGCATCATCTATCGTTTTTTGTATTTAGGGATTTGCTTTGTTGCTGTTTTTGCCTGTGGTTCCCATGAGTAGGCACGTAAAGGAGCTGTGGTAACAACCGACCCCCGCCAATGCCTCGAAGGGAAAATAATTCAGAACTTATCCTCTTTTAGTACTCATTAGCACTTCAAATGCATGAAAAGTGTCAGAGTATACCACAACTATCTTGCATGTTTAAGCGCCTGTTAAAGCTATTGAACTATTTGTAAAAAGTTTATCGAAAGCTTTAGCAGCGGCCTCACCTCTGCTATTTTATATTTATTAAGCTCTTTTTTTTGGAACTTAGCCTTGGTGTATTTTTTTAATCGAGGCTAGTAAAAAAAAATTAAGTATAGAAAAAATTAAATATAATCTCTTAAACTAAGGTTATTTAAAATATATTCTTGCCTTATACTTTCAGCTGAAAGCCGATTCTGAGTATCCCGATTGGCTGTGGAGTTTAAATGTTGGTCGGATAACACCTTTAGAAGAAATGGATCCAAACACTAAACAGTACTGGAGACGGTTAAGAAAAATGGCACTTAAGCGCAATAACCAATTAGCTAAGCTTAAGAAAATTAAATAAGTTGTATAAAAAACATTAATTAATCAAAGAAACACTATATAAAACTCAATTTAACCCTGGAACAGCGTCAGCTTGTCATTATTAAATTAATAAAGATTACTTATTTGTTTATTATCTTTTTAAATTTAAAAGCTTTTAGAAGGTTAATTTTGAAATCTGAATTAGTTTTAATCTTCTATATATATATAAAATAGTAACGTGACTGGTTGACTGATTGATTCATTATCGCAGAGCCAAAACGTATAAATAAACCTTATTAAACCGTCTTATCTCTAAATTCTGTAATATTCTTTATTATTCGACGAAAATTAATAACTACTTTTGTTTAAGTATATAAACTGCAATTCAATTTTTTTTAATTTTTTTAACTCAAGTTTGTTAAGTTCACATTGACTTAAAATATGTCATAGAGTTGATAAAATTTTTTTTTTATTTCCATAAATTTTTTAAATGTACTTTCTATCGAAAAAATTAAATCTACCTTTTTTGTGAAATAATGTAGAAAGTTAACGAGTTTCAAATAAATAAATGTTAAAATTGGCATATATCTGACATTTGTGGGTCATTTTGACCCGAAGGAGATACTAAGGTTAATTTCCAAAAGTTGTTTAATGTGGTTTTTATTAAAATAATTAAATCTTCCTTTTTTTAAATATAAAGTAGAAAGTTAAAGAGTTTCAATAATTTTTTTTATTGTGTAATCGCTCAGACGTGACTCGCCCTAAACGCTTTCCGCAAATCCGTCTTCGAGATAAATACATTTCATTGCAGAATATACTAATATTTTATTAGTGCAATATTTGTTTTTCGCTCAGTATAATTATATATTATTTATATATATATACATATGTTTACATGTAAGACTAATAAACACAATTATATCTCAATATGTTTAAATTGTTCACTAAAAAATGTCTGTAGTGTTTCTAAATCTAATTGAGTGATTTATAATTTTATATGTGGCCCACGGCGCACAGAGGGTTGAAATGTACCAGAAGTGAGTAAAAGTGAGTGTTTTGAGTAAATTACTCTATCGACTGTGAGCTGTC
>NDXZ01067213.1:5642-16012 GCA_003055125.1 Paykullia maculata | reverse complement strand
AAACCGTTGGAATAAATTATTATTAGCAAATAAATACATATTTATTTATTTATTCATAATATGTTTGTATGTACATATGTGCGTATGTATGTATGCAGAAGTAAAAATTGTTTTTGATTCTTATAAGAATATATTTACATATGTCATACATGTTGTTACAAAATTGCATATGTATGTACATATGAATGTTCTTATGTAGATTCATATCGTAAACAAGCTAGTAACGCATTAATTCACATTAAATCGCGACTCAAAACTTAGATGAATTAAGAAATTTTTCTCAAAAAGTATAATTTTTGGAAATAAGAAC
This sequence comes from Paykullia maculata, assembly GCA_003055125.1. Taxonomy (NCBI): domain Eukaryota; kingdom Metazoa; phylum Arthropoda; class Insecta; order Diptera; family Rhinophoridae; genus Paykullia; species Paykullia maculata. Next base: position 15,702 of record NDXZ01067213.1, on the reverse strand, counting down.
TACTAAAAAGCTCATTACGAATATAGCACAAGCAAGTCTCTGCTAAAATGGTAATCAGTTGTTTATATCATTTTTAAAATCTAAGAATAAAATTCTAAACCTTTCAAACTTTTTATCTATGTATTTATGTACATATGTATATAGATTTTGTATAAGCTATGGAAAATTATAAAGAACGTAATCATAGAGGAGAATTTCTTATACTTATATTTTTTGTTAAAAAAAATATGTTACATTTTGTTATCAGTTTGTTTAGATTTTATTGTATTGATATATGTAAACTATTTATGTTCATATTTTAAGATTATATTTGGTATATCATTTAAAGTGAAGAACAAGATTGAACTCACCAAAGACATCTATCCTATTTACCAAATTCTTTAACATATATGTACATATAATATTTATTTTATTTTTTGCTTTTTTATATGAAAAAAAATTTCAAATATTTTTTTATTTGCAAATGCCTCCCTTTAATGTCTGTAACATACTACCCCAAGGTTAAAATTTAATGTTTATGATTTTTCTTTCACTTAATCTAATACTTACATTTTTTTTCTTTCTTTTCTCTTAATGGTTCTTTCAATTACACAAATTTAATATAAACATATTTTATCCTTAAGTCTTTTCGTAATGAAAAAATATGTGAACAATATTTAGTCATTTCATGTAGTTCTGCACAGGACCCAAAACTCAATTTGAAAATCAATTACAATTATATTTTCTTTTAAAATATTGTTTAAATCTTAAAGGCACAAATCTGATAACAAGACTATGTTAAGTAGAAGAAATTGTCCCCTCTTTGTATGCTTTCAAATTTTTAATAATGATTATGTTGAAATTTATACTTCACTTAACAATATTGTTTCTTGCACACAAGTTTTGTATCACAATAAATTCAAAAAGGATTTGCTTTTTTTAAAGGGAGAATCTATATTGAAATTTAACTTAAATTTTGATTGGGTTTTTAAATTAAAAAGAAAATAAATAATGTTTTTGTAATTTTTGGGAAAAATTTAATAAATATTTTAAAAAATGTTTATTTTAATATATTCAGGCAAATGTTTTTTTCATTTTCATTTTCATCCAATTTAATTTTATACCATCTTCTTGTTAAATTTTCACTTAAATCCTTTAAGTAATTTATTTTTAAAATAAAAAACTTAATAACAAATATATTAATCATAATATAATAATTTTAGTACAATAATGAAAATTTTGTATAAAATTTAAGCTTCTGTACAAAAACAAGTATATTTTTTTAAAATAAAGAATTGTTTAAAAAACATTTTTACAAACTTATTTTTTTATATTTAATTTAAATCCCCTTTCCGCTTTAGTTTTTAATACCTTGACCTCTTTAAGTAATTTGTCATAAAATATCAAGTCAACAGTGAATGTATTAATTTGAAAAAGAAAACTATACTTTCCTCTTGGATGTTCGTGTAAACAATAAAGTATATAACAGCAACAACATATTGACATCATTAACTCAAGGCTTTGAAAAAAAAGCAAAAACAAACTAACACACGTGTCAGTCATTTAATACCTAACTCATACAAATATATATATATATTGTACTCACACACTTCTTTAGTGTGAAAAATGGCATAAATCGCTTTAAAAAAATTAACAATACTCATACACATACACACACAAATAGCTGTATCAAGTCAAAAGAAATGTTGTATTTACTGTTGTTGATGACGATAATGATGCTGATGACGAATTAAATGGCAAACATGTTATTGATGTATCAATGTGTTGCTCTGTTTAAATAAATAAGGGAAGATTAATGGTCTTGTAAGGCCAACAACTAAAAACCATTTTAGAATGTATTATTCTTTTTAAATTTTTGAGGGAGAAAAACCTCTTTTGAAACAACAAAATCAATTTCTGGCATATGTCAATATATCATTCCCTTGTCGCCTGCCTTTTGAACATGTTTGTGTGTCTTTATATACCTGGTAACATTATTGTTGGGCAAGTTTAACATAAATTTAAATTTCACTTTTCACCAGCATCATCATGCACTTACTTATTGGCCAAGAGAAAGTGGGATATATAATAGTGTGTTTTAAAAGACATACGCGAAGATTTATTGCTATTGCCAAAGTAAACAAACAAAAGTTTAAAATATGTCTATAGATATTTCTAAACCTACTCATTTTCATTAGTTTTATTAAAAAGTTATTGTAAATGTTCATTTTCATTATAAATATCTTTATAGATTTGTTCTACATTTCAAAAAGGCTTCTTTAAAGAAAGATAGTGGCATAATTTATGGAAATAAAATGTATTAATTTTCGGTCATTAATATTGATTAAAGTAGGAGTTAAAAAAAAAACTCAAATAAACTGCTAAAGGAGGATGTTTTGATCTTTCATGTAAAAGTAATTTTAAAAATAATAGGCAATAACTTTGTATTAGAACTACATGTTTAATTTAAAATAGTGTTTGTTTTTCTTTAAACATTAAAAATAAATTGTTTTGTTTTCCTTTTTTAATAAATCAAATGAAAATATATTTTTGTAATTTTTTTGAGTTAAACTGGCAAATACTTAGACAATGGTTTGACATTTAATTTATTGTCTATGATGGGTTTTGCAATAAATTAAAAACTCTAAAGAAGATTTTATCTTGTAGCTTTAATTTAAATTCTATTTTTATAATTTAAATTTTTTAAGGTTATATCATAATAAATCTAAATTTGTTTAAACCACATTTTGTACTAAAAAAATAAGTCATGATTTTGCTATTCATACAAAACACAAATTAACAGTTATTTGAAAATTTTTACACTAAACTGTTAATATTGAAATAATAAACAATTTTGCAACAAATTTTAGATTCAAATTTTATACTAAATTCTTAAATTGTTAAAAAATTTCATTTAAATTCAAATAAAACTAAAATAAAAGAGCTGGTCTTCCAATTAAGAATTTCATGTAATCCCATAAACTTAAGCAATTAAAAATTTTCAACGTGTCGCCATTAAATTTTACAAACATGTTTCTAATTTTTAATGAGTACAAATATTTATTAGAAACTAATTTTGAAAAAACTAAAAACTTTTACAGCCGTAATTGCATTGTTAAGCCAATATTTTATGGCCAGAATACAAATAATAATAAGAAAATATATTTAAATATACAGTTTATGCTGTTACCTTTCTTTGTCCCTTTCGTGAAATTTTTCCCTAACAAGTCCCTTGACGATGTGAGTTTGTTTCCTTTTTCTTTTTATACAAATCATTCTGCTTAATGAACTTACCGTTTCAAATCTGGACTGGCGGTGTATGGCGCCGAGACTTCCTTAATCTTCAACACTATTATGGCGGTAATAAAAATGCAAATCACATTCACAACCGTCAGCACACACGACACGATGCCATTGATTAAAAACTCTGTAGGCAAATAGTCTGTGTAAAGAAATGGATACGCCGAAGTTTCATTATAAGGTTCTCCCTTTATGTGCGGTATACGGGTGCCAGGATAAATCAGCCAAATGCAGGCTAAAGCCCAAAATAGACCCTGAAACAACAATAACAAAAAAAAAAAGACAAACAAACAATAAAAAACATAAAAATACATTTAAATAGAAATAAATAAAATGTTACAAGGAAATTAAAAGAAAATTTCAAAAAGTCCTGCAAACAAGACGTGTATGAATGAATAACGAAAAATGGCAATGAAATATTATTATGTAATAAAAATAATTTATATTCAGTTGGTTTTTTTTAATGTTTCAAAAAACAGTTTTTCCACTCGTTTTTATTTTATATCTTTATCAGGGTTTTAAATTTTATTATATTTTATTTTTATATTTGTATTACAAAGGTGTTTGTTAGTTAAGTATGTTTGTATGTTCCATTTGCTATTTAGTTTTATTTAACTTCTTATTACAATGAGTCATATATTTATTATGTTTTGTAGGTGTTGGTTTTACCTAAAATGGCATTTAAGGGGCCTTAAGTATGGATAAAGTGTTGCGGAAATAAAAATTTTATAATTTTAGTTTATTATTTAATTGTTTTAAGTTTTTGTATTACAAAGTTAAGGTGAAGTGCTGACCTTGTACGAAAATGTTAATAATATACTTTTTTTAATTAAATATTTCTACTGAATTTTGTGTACTTTATAAAAATAATAAATAAAATTTAAGTTTCTTAAAAAATTTTGTTCTAAACTTCTAATTAAAAACTCTGTATGTCTCTAGAGTTAAATTATGTTCTTGCTTTAAAATCAACTTTGTTTTTGCTTAATCAACAAGGCCTAGGGTCGTAGTAATAATATTTGTGTGTTTTTCCTAATGTTTCGAAATTTTTTAAAATGTCTCTTATTTTCTTTCCGCAAACAAAATTTTAAAACAAACATTGTGGCCTGATATAATTTCATAATTTATTATTACACATGCTTAGGCATACATGCACATACATTCATACATATACACAAATGTAGAAAAAGACAAAAGCCAAAAAGCTAACAAATACCGAAAAAAAGTTGTGTGTAAACATAATGAGAAAGCTAAAAAAACACAGCAAACAAACATAAAAAACCTACCAACAAAGCCCTAATAATAACAAATGACTGAGAGTAAGACTCATACACACAGGCATATGTACATACATTTATGTAAGCACATGAACAAGGAGACAAAAATTAAACAATTAATTGTCTGGCTACAATAAACAAGCATTTTGAATAGAGCCTTTAAAGAGGAGAGTAAGGAATCTTTATTTAGAAAGTAAAAAGGGAAATTTTTAAAGAGCAAAAGATAAAAGAGGACATATAAAAAGAAACTAGTTTTTGATATTATTATTGTTTTTTTTTTGGACTCATGGTTTTTGTGGTGTGATTTATTAGAGAAGCTAAAAACTCAAAATGCAAACTGTAGATTATAAATTGTTTTTGTGTTTTATTTTGTATTGTTATTTTTGTCCCTTTCTCTTTTCTAAAACTAAATGTTTTTTATTTGTTTTTATTTTTAACAAAACACCATATTTGCCATGATTAAGTGTTTTTAACGACATTGTTTTTTCTATTGGTCTCATTGTTGTGGGCATTTAATACGGAAAGTAATAGAGCGCGAGTTGGTGGCTACTTTGCACATTATAAGACTAAAAGTAGCCATCAAATCTAGTTTGTTAAAGCCTGTAAGGGCAAATGTGGCTATTTTGTCGATTTTTTGTAATTTTTTTTTTATAGTTCTTTTGCCATGATTTTTGTTTTCTATTTTCTTAAAAAACAATTTTTTTAATATAATTTTTTTCTGTATTTTTTATGTGATAAATGTTTATGAATATGTTTTTTATATTCAAGGGAAGAAAAAAATTTAAATAAATAAGTAAAAAAACATTCGAAAATTCTAAATAAATAAGTAAATTTTAGCTAAAAATATAACATTTTAAAACATAGAGTGAATTAATTATGAATTTGTCAGTAATATGGTTTTGCATCGAATTTTTTTCTCTATGTTGTAATCAAATTGTTTAACATATTTTTTATGTAAATTGAATAAAATCAAATTTGTTTAAGGACGATTTTAAATTCATATTAAAAAACTAAATTTATGCAAAATTTCTTTTAAATAAAAACTTTTGTTGAATTTTGTATTTTATTATAAAACTGTGTTGAAGATTTAATTTTCTTAAAAAAAATAACAGCAACCATAAATCTGCTGTAAATTACTTTTAAATGACTTTTATTTAAAAATTATTTTTTGTTTTTTACTTTTGTAATTTAACCACTTTCTCTTGTGCAAATTTGTAACCGTTTATCATTTATTTGCTGTTTTGAATGCAAACAAGAATAATTTATATATATTAAATAAAAAATATTTTCTTTGACAGATTTATAGCATAAAGTTTTTAGGTTGTTAGTTAGTATCCCAAACTAAGGATGCAGCCGTAGTAGCAGTAGTTTAGGCCATTTAATTTTTCACTTAGGATTTGAAAATAAATAAAGAGGATTAAATTTTAAGTTAAAAATAAGAGAATTATGTTCAAATTAGTAAACAGAAAGTATGTAAAATAAAAAAACAAACAACAAATTGAGATAAATATTTTTGATTTAGAAACTATTATAAAAATTCTATCTATTTGGGTATAACTAATATAAATTAAGAAAATAATTCATAAGAATATTTATAATTTCGTAAATAGCCGAAAAGTAATAAAAGTTTGAAAAATACATTATAAAAGGCAAAAAGCAATTCAAGCTTCTTAGAAATAATGTATATCAATGTTAAAAGCAATTTGCTGTAAGCAATTAAACGGCGGTAAAAACGAAATAAAAAGTTTTCTAAAATAATTTTTTTTTTATCAGAGCTAATGTTAATTATCTACTTACGCAATTAACAACGGGTGGCAAAAGAGAGGCCGATATAGCTACACCAATCAGGGGACCAGCAGAGCCCTGCAGCAAAGCCACCGCTACACCAGTTCCTGAAGTTAATGCCCATAAAACACCCATCCACAAAGAGCGCACATTTCCTCTGTAACACAAACAGAAGTAAAACAAAAAAGTTTAGTATAAATTGAAGTTTTTTTTTGTTCTTTTCTAGAAACAAAAGCATTCACTTGATAACTTGATAAAAGCGAAAAAAAGGTACAAAATATATTTACAAGACATTAATAAAATTAACATGATAACGACAACCGTATCCTAAATACACTAACATTTTCAAATGACTGCCTTCTTTATTACAAAAATAAATTCCTGCCAATTTTCGCTTTTTTTAGCGACACAAATAAATTAAGGTTTTTTTGAGAAGGTAAAGAATAAAAAAAAATGTTGCTACATAAATGCAAACCTAAACAAATTTTGTAAAAAGTTAACAAAACAAACACGATTAAATCTTTGGTGAATTTAAAAATATTTTCAAATTAAGTCATCATTTATTATGAAATGTGAGAGTGTGTGTTGTTGTTGTTTTTTGTTTGTTTGTTTGGTGGCCAACAAAGAATGACTGAGATAACGTGTGGCAAAATAAAAGTTAAGAAAAAAAAGAGATAGAAATTTTAAGAAAAATAAACTGTTAACTGTTATGCTGAATTTTAAATTTTGTAAAAACTTTAGTACAAAACTAAAAATCTAAAAGAATTTCAATACGAAATAAGTATTTTTGTACAAAATTAAAATTTGAAACACAATTAAGGCGTAACGTTTTAATAGACAATTTAAGTTTCAGTACTTATATGAAAAGTTAATTTTTAAATCAAATCTTTAGCAAAAAACAAATCATATACATAAGATCATATACATATAAAAAAATTTTTTTGGAAAGATTGAAAAATATCTATCTACACTACTTTGGCCAAATTTTGCTAAGAGCAATATGTAATAAGTTACATGGATGGGAAAAAACACCTGGTTGGCCAAAAGGTCAAATTTTGACCCCCTCTAACTCGGAGAGTTCTTGACCGATCTTGTTAAAAAAATTGTCTCTAAGCTACTATTCAATAGGACTAACTATGGTGGAAATTTCATCCGAATCGATTTTTCAAGTTGGTCCACTTGACGTGAAATGACCCATATATGTATGTAAGCACAGAAACAAAAATTTAATTATAAGAAAGAAATTTAAAAAAATCAATTATTAAAAAAAATTTGAAAATTAAGTACAAAAAATTTTAATCGGCGTAAGAAATTTTTCCTTGCAAAAATAAAATTTTTTTTTTCAAATGTACTCATATAATTTTTAAAGTCTTAGCGTGTTTGTTCTTGTCTTACATTTTGAATTTTGTGCTTCCTCTCTTTTTTTCTATCAAACAAATATTTATTGTCTTGCCTGCAACTGCTGGCAGGTATTCTTTTCTAATTTTTAATTTTGTTTTACTTCAAGTGTTTTTCGCCTCACCTTCTCTCGGTTTATATTTAACACTCTTTATCTTTGTCAGGAGTCAGTGTGTTGTTATCAACACCTTTTAAGTTTTTGTTATTGTTGTTAAAAAAACATCTTCCAGCAGGGATGGAAAGTTTGTATTTTATTTATTTAATTGAAATGGTGTATTTTTATACCCTTCACACACACACATATGCAAAAAAAAATTATTATTTTTTGTTTGTTTTTTACACAAAAATGATTATATTTGTGGGTAAGACATGGCAATTGGAAAAAAAAACAAAAAAAAAATTTTTTTTTACACAAAGATTATTAAATTTGTGTGTTTTGAAAAAAATTTACTAATATACACACATAGATACACGTAGTGAAGGGTATATAAAATATGGCATAGCCGAATATAGCGCTCTTACTTGTTTTAATTCTTAAAGTGATTTATAAAATTAAAAATTTTACTCTTTGGATTTTAATATTTATTTATTAAAAGTTTAATGAATGTAGGATTTTCCAATTCTGCAATTAATAATTAAACTTCTGTATTTCGTATAAGTGTTGTAAAGTATGTTTTTGTCTTAGAAACCTAAAGCCTACGTTTCAAAAGCTAAAATTACTTTTACAGTCTTTCTCATCACACCTCAAGTTGACTAGCCAACTTAAGGTGGACGTCATGGTAACAGTTGTAAAAAATTTCATAGTCAAATATATGTATCGACAGGTCTTAATGTCGGCTGACGATTATAATATTTACATTTTTATTTTTTAATAAAATCTTGTATTTCACATACTTTCCCTGTTATTTTATTTTTTTGTGTTAAACGGTTTATCATGGCAACTCCATTAAATGTTTATCCCTAATGAAATATTCAAAGCAAAAATTTCTGTTGTTATTTTTTCTCAACAGCATAATTAAAAAACGAGGCATTTATTATATAAATTAAATATTGTTTTATATTGTTTTTTAAAAATTCCATAGGAAATTTGAATGTATACTTTTCAATATGCCAGAGACGGATTTTAGTTAATTGAGTTATTTTTGTACTAAAACACTAATTTTGTAACTACATTACAATTTTTACCAAATTTTTTAATTATAATTAAAATTACCAAATTATATTTTTTCTATATTTTTTAACAAAATTGTACTAAACTACAAATACAAATTGAAAATAAATTTAGATTTCCTACTTAAATATGTTCCTTTCTTTATTTGAAGTAAAATTTCGAAAAAACCTCAAGAAATTTAAATACCATATTAAGCATTTATTTTAACTGTCGACTTTAATATTATAATTCAATCATTAGTGTTTTTTCATATTTTTAATTAAATTTTAATTTAAAATTTGTATTTAAGTAAATATTTAATAGATGTTGTATTTCCACTTAATTTTTTTATTAAATTTTTTTTATATGAAATTGGTACTAAAGTTGTAATTTTGTAAAAACGGTTTAGATTTTATACTGAAATTACAGTTTTTATATAAATTTGAGTTTTGTATTAAAATTTCAAGACGTTACTTAAAATTTCATAAACCGTCATTTTGTTGTACTTAAACTCAAATTTCATATTAAATTGCTTTTTTTTGCTGGAATTTTTAATTTCACATTAAACCTATGTTTTTAAAATAATTTAATTTTGTTCCAGAATTTTAAAAACAAAATAAATTTTTATATTTTTCTCAAAAAAAAAATTTTTACAATATGTTTTTCTCTTAAAAAAAAATTAATTTTGTTACAATTTTTTATTAGGTTAAATAAATGTTTTACTAAAAGTTCAATGTTGCCGGAAAAATGCTCATAAAATTTGATTTACGTATTAAATTTTCATTTTGTATTCAATTAAAAGAAAATTTATATAAAAGGAAATTTTCTCATCATAAGAAGAAAAAAAAAACAAATTTTAAATCTATTTATATGGCAGACAAATTTAAACGTTTACAAGTCATTAACATTTTATATCCCAGCTATAGAAATTTCACATCCATAAATCTTGAGAAATTTAAAAATTTTCATAACCTTGACTTTCGTAAAAAAGAAACATTAAAATTATATTATATTAATGAAGTCTGCCTGTTAAGGCGAACAATATATTTTCAGTTAAAGTTTAAAGTAACACACATAGTATGAGTATGTGTGTGTGTGTGCCTTTGTGTAATGGTTAGATATTTGTTTGTGTCAGCGTGAAGCTTTTTTACAGCTTTTCACTTATTTTTTCTTG
>NDXZ01067176.1:0-16147 GCA_003055125.1 Paykullia maculata | reverse complement strand
TTTTGCTTGGTAGACTGTTTCTGGGATTAGCCCATATATGAAATCATCTCTTGCTATTTGCCCACAGATAAATATTGCAGACTCAGTGAAGAGCTTGACAAACTGCTTGAGTGTGGCAAGAATAAATTTAAATTAAAAAAAGTTTCCCTATAAATAATAATCAAGTTTGAAATTTCTGTTACTGCGTTAATGCGTCAGCTTTTTGCAAATAATTATTTCGTTTTTAAAGCAGTTTGTCGGCAAAAAAAGTGGTGCCAGACGGCAAAAATATGATGAGTATATTAAAAGATAAGCCAAAATCTTGCTTTAATTTAAAACATTAACCCCCATATTTATAAACAATTTATAAATGGAGGTTAGTTTTTTTTCTGTTTTTTTTTTGCCAAATATTGATGTGTCATTTGTTTTTTTTTTTCTTTAAAAAACATTTGCGAATTATAGTTTTATTGCAATAAAAAAATTACTAAAAACATATAAGGATGTGGCAATGAGGCACGTTTATTCATCGCAACTTGTTTTCTAAATTAAATATCGTTTTCGTGAGTTTGTCTTTTGTTAATTCAAATTGTCTCACTGCTTATACGGCAAACTTTTTGATTCACAATTCTCTTATTTTTATTTGCAAAAGACAGAATTTGCGTACTATATCTGCATTAATCAATTTTGTTTTGCTTTTGACACTTCGAGAGGCAGGTCTGGCGCAACCATCTACTCCCGAAAATAGCGTAAGACCTTATAAATTTTTTTCATATTTATTCTTTTAACTTTGGCTAAATGGTTGCCATTTGGGAATCGCCAAACAAATATATTGTGGTACTGGGTACAGACCAATTTCCTAAGTAAATTAAAAATCAAGAATAATTGGTACCTATTTTCCCATAACTTTAAATCCTTTAAACACTTTTTATTTCTTAACTAGAAATTAAAAACCTTTTTTAACGATTTATTTTTATTTCATTTATTTAAGATGCCAATGGCCACATCATTAGACAAGGATGCCATACGTGAAGCCTATGAGGATGTACGATCTGATCTCACCGACACAGAATGGTAAGAGAGTGAAAAATGAAAAAAGTAACCCCCAAAAATTCGAATTCTAAAGTTTGCTCTTTCTCAACAGGGCCGTTTTTAAATTCGATGGTGCACAAATAATTTGCACTGCCCGTGGTCAATGTTTTGAAGAGTTTCGCCAGCAGTTCGGCGATAATGAACGTGCCTTTGGCTACATACGCATACAAATGGGCGATGAAATGTCCAAGAGAAAAAAGTTCATATTCTTGACATGGATTGGTCAGGATGTCGGTGTTATACAAAGAGCTAAAATGTCCACGGATAAGGCTATAATTAAGGATGTCTTAAATGTAAATTTCACTACATATTTTTTTGAATAATAAATTTCATTAATTTCCCGTTTTTTTTTAGAATTTCGCCGTTGAACTGCAGGCCGGTGCTGATACTGAATTGGATATTGAATTGTTTCGCGATGCTTTAAATCGTGCCGGTGGTGCTAATTATGGTACTGGTGTTCGTAACTTCTAAAATGCTTAACAAAATTAATTCAATAAAGTTCCCACAATTAAATTTCTTATTTCAATTTAATATTTGATAACAACACAAAAAGTTAAAAAAAAAAGAAAAAAACCAAGCAACTTTAAAAGTGTTAAAAATAGAAAGCAAAATTAGTTTTTTTTTTCGTTTTAAATATTTTATAAAAAAAAAATCTTCTTAAGCATAAGAAAGCAAAATGTTGCAATAAAAGTCCTGATTAGCTTCTAAGTGTATTTAAGACATTAAATTTTAACAACAATAAATACATTTTTTTATGTTTATGTTTTGTTTGACGAAATTCAATTTAACCCCCATATTCATAAACAATTTTTAAGTTTACTTAAGGTTTATTGAACGGTTTTTGTATGAAAATTTCGTTCAATAAACCTTCAATAAACTTAAAAATTGTTTATGAAAATGGGGGTAAATCTTTTTCCTATACTTCAATTTCTTTTCTTTCTTCAATAGTTTGTACTTCTTAAAACTATCGTTAACTAATAAAAATAAAACAACAAGTTTGCCTTGTATTTTCTTATAAATTGTAATTTTTAAATGGTATTTAAAAAAAAAAAACTTTTAAAAAATGTATTCTTTTAATAAAACTTAAAGAAAAAATAATAAAAGTCAAATGAACTCTAATAAAAGCAAAAAGTGATGTTTTTTTATATATTATCCACATATTTTTAATTTTTTTTTTTCGATCACTAAATTTTTACTACAACCGATTTTTTTTTATTCCAAAACATTTTTAATTGTCTGTTCCTACAATTCCTCGTTTACAAGGATGCAGAATTTTGGAATTCCGTTTTCTCCAAAATTCGTTTCCGTTTCGGTTCAGATAGCATGTCCTAGGTTCTTGAAAATATGTTCTTTGGCATACATAATTGAGTCTACGTAGTCTGTTTTTTGGGTTAGTAAAAGGTTTTTCGCGTTCAACTCGGCCATAAAAACCATGTTAGCGTAAGAAACGACAAACGGTTTAACTTCGCAAGTCAGTTTTGAAGCTGAACATACATATATCACCCATCTTGTTTTAAAAAAATTCTATATGGTGCTTTTCTGCCTTTGTTATAAACCTGATTTTCATAAATAAAGATTTCATTGATTTTTTGGACGGTGGAATCATTTACAATTTTGATTGCCAAAAGAGTGAGTCATTGTACGTAGGCTCATTTGAATCTTTTTTAATTAACAGTTCACGTATCAAAATCAGACAAAGAATTCAACACAAAACATTGCCAGAAGTAGAATAGCAAACAAATAATATAGCGAATATATATATTACACACTTTATGAGGTCACAAATTAATACCTACTGTAGAAATTATAAAGGGAATGACAAACCTACATGTAACCGTATCACCTGTGGTAGAGGGTTTAATAAGGTTGAGTTGTGATACTTTTATGGTAACAAGTGACTGCATAAAATAAGTTGTGAGTTGTAAAAACGGAGTATTTTTTGTTTACTTAGTTTTATTTAAAGTTACATATTTAAATTTTGATTTTTTCAAAAGTTGCTCCTTTTTGTTAAACAAGAAATTTATGCAAATTTAATGAAAAAATTTACAATTGTAGATATATTTTCCAAACATTTTTTGGCATATACATACATGGATATTTATTGCATGTTTTTGTTCATTTTATTTAAATGTATTTTTTATAATAATTTGTTTTTAATCTTCCGTACAACTACATATTGTATTATGAACAAAGAAAAAACCAAAAATATTTTAATAAAAAACATAAGAATAAAAAATCTAAGTTTTTTTTTCAAAAAATAAAAAAACTTTTGCAGCCACCTTGGCAAGATATAGATAATTAAAAAAAATTAAAGCAATATATTGGTATACAACTAAAAAGCAAAGAAATATAATGGTGCATTAATAAAAGAATTACCTCTTGTGAATTTTGAATTATTTTAGTTGTAAGTAAATTTTAAATGATGCGAGTCTTGCAATAATAAATGTAGTTTGTAAATGATTTTAATGATTTAACTTAAAATTTGCCGTTGTTTCCTTTTTGTAATTAAAATTTAATATAAATTTAGTTGTTTTTAATTTTTTTTTGTTGCAATTTTACACTAATGACGACGAAATAGAACTTTGTGAAGAGCATCAATATCAATTTCTAAGGGCGTTTTTTTCGATGAATGTAAACTGCAAGAAAAGAAGGAGAACATAGGATATATTAGGTATTTGTTAAAATGATATGGCATACAACCTGGGGCTCACCTTGACGAGCGCATGGCAGGAGCTGTTGGTTTATTAGATGCTCTTGGATTAACTAGCAGACATTTCATAGGCTGACCATCGAGTTGGCGATTGTGATAGGTGTCTACAGCATTTTCAGCGTCAACCAATGACTTGTAAATAACTTCGGCTACACCAGGTCGTACAATTCGTGAATCGTACAGTTCGCCAATGTCCTCAAACAACTCTTTAATATCAGATTGGGTAACACTGGTGTGTAGATTGCTGACAACTATGCGATGACCCGACGAGGAAGTAGACACAGTCGTATCAATACCTCCCATGGATGATGATTGTTTTAAGGGATTTGAAAAAATACCCATTGAAGCATGTGGATCTGGAGCACATTCTAAGCGCGAACGCATTTCGTATGACAGATGTGAAGTTTGCTCAGATGGATAACGTCTGGAATATATTTCTGGACTACGTTCTCTCAAGGATGGCGGTGCTGGCAAATCAGGAGAAATGCGACGTTCATGACGCGTCGAATAGGGAACTTCATAAACATCAAAGGGATCAAAATGGTCGTTCGACGCAGAGCCCCATGAATTTAAATTCCTTGGAGCTGGTGGTGCCAATTCATAGGCAATATCGTTTTCAACAGTTCGACTTAGACGCGATGCGGCTGCATATTCCTCTGTAATAAATAAATTTATAAATGAGCCAGCCGTTTGATTTTTCCTTTAGGAAGAGAATACTATCTAATCACAATTTTTAGAAATTTAAAAGAAAAATTAATTTTAGGAAACCGAATTAATTATTGATAGTACTCTTTACTTAATACCCTCGGTTATAATTACCGATTTGTCGGCTTCTCTGGTTCCTGCTATACCAAGTCCGATACTCACCCTCTTCCATTTTTTCCATATTATCGTAGTCAACATAACCACGAGGTATATCAAAATGATTTTCACGTCGTCTAGAAACCACAGGCAGTACTGAAGAGTTTCTATAATTGGAACTTTTTGTTTTTAAGCCTCCAGCTGCTGTGACTTTGTTAGCGCCTACTGCTCTTCGACCGTTGGTTCCACTAACATTTACAGAACCATTTCCATATTTGTAAGAAGTTAATACCTGTTTCTGCTGCAGTTTTTTGCGTACATCCCCATTGTTACGTGTGATTTCTGCTAACTTATCACGAGCATCTCGAATATTGGCCCGATTTTTCTGTATAATTTTAACACGAGCGTCTGTAATGCGTCTAGGTTCCTTAAACATCGGTCTGTTCAGTGTTTTTCGCAGCGGCTGGGTTGCTGAGCTCTTAACACCACTTAAAGAAGAAAATTTTCAGTAATTATTCTGGAAATTATTTCGACTAATTTTTATTTCAACGCCATTTTCTCCTTTTTTCAACTTACAACTTCTTTGAGTTCGCTGGTATTTTTTTACTTTTTATTATGTCATCTAAGCTCATATCCATTATGATTGGTTATTGTAATAATTACTTAATTGTTCTGTATTTGTTAACGTGATTAAAAAATTTAGTTTTCACTATTAATTAAATGGCAAAAAAAACTTGATTTTTTTTTTAAAGAAAAATAGCGGCGCTTGCAGTTTTTTTCTCGTTCTCTTTAAAACTATAGTGAAGTTGGCAGTAGTAGTTTATAATAGAGCTACCAGATTTAAAATTTTCATTAGAAACAAGGCATACTTCATTAGGTAAGCCCATCCCTGCAATAAAAACACATGATATCTTCTTGACGAAGCGAATTCACCTACTTCTAAAATAAACCATATATCCAGAATGATTTTTAAGCGGCATGTAAGTATTAATTTTTTGCGATTATTGAAATAAATTCTCTCCGATCTGAGACCACCTGATAGATTGTATTGAATATTTTTTATTTTATATTTTTAAGTTTGACATCATCAATACTAATAATAATTTTATTATGTAGTGAATAACATTTGTAATGTGTATTTTTTAAATTAAAACTAAAATTCGTTTTTCCGTGTTTTCGTTTTTTACGGTGTTTTGTTAATTAGTATATACCTATGAACTTATAAATACATATATATTAAAAAAGTGAACTGAAAACAACACATAAAAGTCAATAAAAATAGGGTTAAAAAGTATATATACATATTTGTTGTGCATATTTGTAAAAGGCAAACAGCAGGGAAATAAAATAATTGATATGTTTAACGAAATTTATGTTGTTGTTTTGTTGTAGATGGTGTAGCGACGCTATTACCCTTTTACAGTAATTCAAATCTTTGCAAATCTGGCAGTGCCATTTTTTTCAACCTGAACTTGTCAGCACTGTTTTCTATTAGCAAATAGATGATGAGCATGGGCAAGTGACCATGTTCTGTAACTTCAGTGATAGCTTCTCGCATCGTTAAATCATGCCACAAAACTTCCCATTGTGTCTCCATATGTGAGAAAAAACTGTTTCTGTAACTCATGACGAGATATACTTAATGTGTTCTCGTTGTAAGAACTGTCAAGAAGATGAAAACAAGTAAACAAGTCCAAGAAAAAAAAACGGCGACAAATACTTATAAGCTGTGCGCCAAAGAACTTAGAAAACGTAAAAAAATTAAAAAATAATCATTATTCATTTTAATATATTAATATTTTTTAAGTGTTTATTATCTCACTGTCATTTAACTTGTGAGTTAGTTTGACAGTTCAAAGTGAAGTTTTCGCTTGAAAACTTTACAACAACACTTTTATAATTTACGAATAATACTCTTACATGACAGATAGTTACAGAGACAGTCTAGTGAGAATAGTTAGTTGTTTACTTCGATTTATGGTATTTTTGATTTATATCACATGTTTCACGTAAACATTTTCTCATAGTGAGAGTTACAGAAAGCAAATGTGAGTGACCCAAATTAAGCTTATTGTGACATTTTTAAAATATAATTGCAACATTTAAAATATTGTTTATTTTTGTGTAGATTTTAAAAAGAAAATTATATATATAGAATGAATAAAATCCAAACCAACACTTTAATAACAACCATCTGGCACCTTTTTCAGCTCATGTTTATTTAAAAGTTGTCAGTACTGCTTTATATAAACTTCACTTGTTTCATTTATTTTGCAAATTGCTGTGGAAGAGTGAAAAACCTTTATTTAAAAGGAAAAAAATCATACAAATAAAAGAAAAACTTACAATTACTGTAAAAAATATAAAATATTAAAGCAATGGGTGTTTAGATAAATGAAAATTGTGTACAAAAAATAAAGTGTGAAACTGAAAAGAGGCATTTGAAAAAATTATTAAATGATTAAAATCCTATAAAGAGAAAGTGTATAAAGAAAAAAAAAATCACAAAATAAAATATAAGAAAAAATATTTAATATATAATTATGTTCTCTTATTAAATAATAAACTTTAATGGGCAATGCTAAATCAACAAATAATAATTCAACTAAAATTGAAAAAGAAAATTTAACGCAATTATCTAAAATATCAAATTCAGCAAAATCATCAAAAACTAAATATTATGATGAGGATAGTAGCATAAACGTTGGTGGGACAAAAACAACGAAAACAAATACTGCTAGTACTGTGGGAGGTACATTATTAGTGCAGTTCAGAAAAACATCCACAAAAATAACAACCGAAACAAATTTTAACAAAGTAAAAGATCCCCTACAAAAAATACAACAACAATATAATCACAATCAACAACAACAAAAAGCAGCTGATAACTCAGCTGCCTCAAAAGCAGCGACAGAGCAGCAGCTGCGCTTAAAACAGGTAACGTCATCTAATATGTTGTTTGTGTTTTGTTTTCGTTTTTATCGTTTTCATAAATGTGTGTATATCGATATACATACAACTATACATATATCTGTTTGTATATTAAGAAAAACAATAACAAAATTGGGTTGTGTTTATGTAGATTGTTTTGATTGAACCAACTACATATGAGAGGAGAAATATAAACGCTTTAAATGCAGTTTTCTCTATTAGAATAAAAAAATCTTTTTATAAGTGATAAACGGTCAGTAAACCTTATTACTTAGCTTTTGTTTATGTGTTGTTTTTGTATAAATATGTCTGCTTTTGCTCTGTTATTGCTAAGCTCGTAACAATAACAACAACCCCTGTAGTAAGGGATGTTTAAGCTGGCCAAAAAGTAACTTAGGGTGAAGTTTAAGAGAGAAACAAAAAAAAAAAAACGCCAAGAGTTTATTGGCATCAATAAATTAACCCTCAAAATATATGCCGTAAGCAAACAAAAGATCCAAAAACAATAATAAACACCCCACATCACTACTTATGAAGATACCTACTAAGAGGATTTTTAAATTTTCTTATTTAAGGCAACATTTTCGATTTTTAAAAATATTTTATACAAATTTCAAATTTATTGAAATATGTTTATTTTTAGAAGAATTTCATTTAATTCTATAATAGACAATTCTTTATTATATTTTAAAACATTATGCTTATTTATAAATTAGCTACTAACCAATAGAAAATTTAAGTTAAAAAAAGAAAATGTTTTAACTAAATTTCTTTAAGTAATTTTCAATTGGTGTTAAAGAATGTAAGTTTAGAAGACAATTGTCTAGAAAGAGGAATTGCAAAGCCAAAAATAATTGGCAAAGATGTTGACAAAAAATACGCCGTTTGAAAAGTATTTTCCTTCAGCAGAGTCAAATATTTATGTATGTAGGTCAAATCATTTCAATATTTTCGGAGTTATACGCATTAAAATTCTACTAGACAAACGCAACACATACATACATACATATGTATGTGTAACAAAACAAAAAGATAAACATAGCAGCGTATGAAAATAAAAAAAATTTTAAAGCTCAAGCAGGGATGTCAAAATTGGTACAATTATACTTTTTTTTTTAAATAAAAATGTTGGTCAAAATTTTACCACTAGGCGAAAATTAGTTGTTTAAATTTGGAAAATTTTTTGAAATTTGTATACATAAAATTGAGCAACAATTTTATTTAAAGTTTAAGGACTTTTTCGAAAGTTTTCATTAAGTAAAATTTTTTTTATTTTTAAAACATTTACGGCCGTATCTATAACGAAAAATTAGAAACTACGTATACACCGCACACAACTTTCTGCTCACTTGCACGCCGCATTGGCTAAGCAGATTGTTGGCAAAGAGTTTATTTATAATAAATATCTAGCAGCTAATAATTAGAGTTTGATTTTAAGTTAACATGAGTTTAGCAGAATGGATAAAAAAATACATTAAGAATGACACTTATGCTAACTTCATGCTAAGTTTTTGTTATAAATACGGCTGTTAGATTTTTTTTAAAACATTACAATGTAAGGAGGTATGAAATTTTAGTTAGGTATGTTACATACCGTCAGAAAGGTTAATTTGTCTAGTTTCTCAGTATAAGTTTTATTTTTAAGGTTTTAGAAACACTCGCACACCAATAGGAAAAAATTCAAAATAGTGCATATGGTAAAAATTGAAAAATCCTTGTTTTGAGGTACAAAATATTTTTTTCATAGATATCGCACTAAGCGACCACAAAGGTCTTAAAGGAAATATTCTAAGCTTTCTTTTGAGCAAAAAAAAGGGCCCATTTTGAAAAAAAAATTTATTTTGCAAAAAAAATTGATTAAATTTTTTTTATTTTTAAAAAAATTTTTTAATAAGTTACATGGATGAGAAAAAACACCTGGTTGGCCAAAAGGTCAAACTTTGACCCCCTCTGACTCGGAAAGTTGTTCTTGACCGATCTTGTTAAAAAAATTGTGTCTAAGCTACTATTCAATAGGACTAAGTATGGTGCAAATTTCATCCGAATCGATTTTTCAAGTAAAGCAATAAATAATCTCCACAAAACTGATGTTTTACCACCTATACTCGTGTTATGTACATATTTAAGCGCACACACAAGTAATTATATTATTTTTTTTTATAGCACTGTCATTTTTATTTGTAGATTATTTTAAAACTACAGCTTTTTTTTTAATAAAAGGTTAATCAAAACTTGAATTATTAACCAAGCAGCAAGTAAGTTAACAGTTGTTCTACTTCAGTTCTGTTCTAGTTAATTTTGGTTCTATTTCAGTTTGTTTCTTTATCAGTTTTGCTCCACGCTGTTGTTATTTTAATTTCGAAACGTCTCCATTAACCCTAATATCCTTAGACGTAAAATAGTCCGAAAAAGGGGCAAAACTATGTCGTAAAATATAATGTACCAAATACAGACCAGTGCCACAAAATTATAAGGCAGGTCCAAAAACTAAGTGCTGTAATTGATATATTTAAAACATTAAGGATAAAAGCAATGCCAATAACAACTACATATTTCCTATTCAGAAGAATGTTTATATTATTAACACATACATACATACATAGAGTTTCTCTATTTTAAATTTAAAGTTTACAACAATTTAATTGTTGGTCTATTAAATGCAAGCGTGCATGGGGTAAAACGTTAAAACAACCCTTATCTCCTACATGCGTTATTTCTTTATCTCGTGTGTGCAGTTATAAAAATGTTTTATGACCATATTGCTTTGGGTCAGGAAAATTCTTCATCATTCTACGCATGCGTTCCTTATAATAATTTACAAAAAACATTTTTAATAAAATAAGATAAGTTATGTGCTGCACATGTTTCGTGTGCGTGCATAGATAGGACTAGACAAACATAAGTATTTAATGTAGATTGTAAGACTTTTTTGTGTACTTAGTACCTCAGATGTACATACAAACAAACGTTTTCTTTACACTCCATTTAAAATTTTTTTAAACAAATTAAACCGGGTTAAACCGACCTTAAATTACCCTACATCACAATAGACATATTCTTAAGAGGTTTTAGGACAATAATTTGACTCAGAATATGTCACTGAACTGAATGGAAAATTTTAAGGTGGATGTTGGGCTATTTTGTTTAGCGTTACAATATATGTACAACGCAAAATATTTACAATTAATTTTTCTGTAAAAAAAGTGTTTAACATTTTTATTTATAAAAAATTTTCAATACATTTTTTTAATAGAAATTTTAAAAACTTGATGTAATAAAAAATTTTCATAAATTCTCTCATGCAACAATACAGTTTGTTTTTATTATAAATTTTTCATATTTTGTGTAATTACACAGAAATCGGCAACACTACTGCGTATTACTTCATTATTTTTTTTTTACTTCTCTTTTAGATTTTTTTCTTTTATTTGGCTATGTGTGCCTGTGTGTCTATGTGTATGTTGTATTTTTTACTTTGTTTGTTAGTTGATATGAGTAAAAATTTATTTAACTTAAATGATATTCTGCTTTTTTTTATGTTTGAATAACAAATTTGTATGATTTTGTACATAATTATGTTTTTGCGTAGTATGTAAAGAGGTTTGAAAGTGTTTAAGAACAGAGGCACCACTACCAACAAACCAAAATTTATGTTAATCGTATGACAGTGTCATTTAAAATGTTAAATTGTTAAAATGGTTTGAGGATATTGGGGTTTTCAAAGGTCTTTTGTTTGTTTTATGTTTCATTTCAATCCTAATAATGTTTAGTTTGCATGAGGTTTTTGTATTTGAAAACGCTTTAGTGCTGGAATTCGACAAAATATAATAAACGTCTACCATAAGCATAGTTATAAAGTATTTAACTTAAGAAGATTTGTAGGTATTTTTATACACTTCACCATGGGTGGCAAGGGTATTCATACACATGTACATATGTATGTATGTACATACTAACATACATATAAATGTATGCATATCGGTTTGTTAAATTTGTAAATAAAACTTTTGGATTTTTTTTTGATACCTATGTATGTATTTTTTTTTATAAAAACCAATGCAAAAAGTAATATTTTTTTAAAAAATGTCTACCTCATAATAATGCATTAAACACATTCAAGACAGCAGGCTACCGACTACAAATGCCGTTGACTACAATTGTCGCCGTGTAGCCAGCTACTTAATTATTTTTAAAACCGCAACTACAAAGATGAAATGCTGTTTCTTTTATTAAAACATTTTTTAGTGGTGCCACTTTTAATTTTTTTTGCGTACATCTCAAAAAAATAATATATTTCATTTGAAATAAATGACAGCTTAAAAATATATTTTATTTTACAGAAAATAAAATCATAAAATTAAAATATTATAAGCTTTTGACACAAACAACATATGCATGCGATTATTTTTAGAATTAAAAGTATCATAAACAATAAAATTTTCTTTAATAATGGATAGTGTGTCCTATATTGAACACGTAATTTTTTTTTGTAAAGGAACATTTTTTAAAGAAACAGCTGTTTTATTTTTTATTGAGTAGCTGACTACACGGCGACAATTGTAGCCAGCGGCATTTGTAGTCGTGTAGTCGGTAGCCTGCTGTCTCGAATGTGTTTACAGCATAAGTTTGCCACAGCCACAACAGTGGTCGTCTTGTCGTGAAAATAATAATTTTCATATGCACATATACCTATTCTATTTTTGACAGGTTGTAGTCGGTAGTCTGCTGTCTTGAATGTGTTTAATGCATAAGATGATAATTAATTAATATTTTTACAATTTTAAAACATTTTTAAAGTTATAAAACAATATTACTTAATAATAAATTCATTTCTTTTGAACCTTAAAAAATAATATTCTCAATAGTTCTACTACCCATATCTTTTCTATTTGTTCTAAACTATTTTTTTCACTTGTTTCTTTTATTCTTTATCTTTTATTTTACTTTCTGTTACTATGTACAAAGACATTAGTGTCTAAAGACATTAGAACTTACGTAGAGTTCTTTGAAAAAGTAAATAGAAAAACATATTTAAATAGTAAGTATGTATGTAAATACATACATAAATTTTCCACATACTAAAGAGCTGCATGATAGCATTAAAAGAACTCTCAAAACATTTAGGAGTGAAGCAATTACATCAGGTCATCTGCTTTTTTCTATGCAAGACAAATGCGTTAAGCTGGTTTCAAACGAAAAAAATTTTTCATATAACTTGTTTCTTTTGCAATTCATATGTGCATATGTATGTGTGAGTGTCAGACATATGATGTTATCACTAATACTCATTTTTGTTTGTTCTTTTTTTATACCGTATGAAAGCAAGTGCATTAGTGAAGGCAAACAAATTAATATTCTTGTGCATTATTTTACTTTATACAAAATATGTATATAACATACATATTTTGGCTTAATGAATTTAAGTAGCAGGTAGACTTAGACGTTGTGTTAAGTGTAAAACCCAAATACAAATTCCAGGATTTTCAGTTCTAATGCATTGTTGTTGTACAAAGTTAATGCCTTAAAACAAAATTCAAATATTTTTTGATTTGAGTTGTTTTGATAATTTTTTTGGTAACACAAATCTATTTTTTAGGCGTAATGAAATTAATTTTATGCATATGAAGATTTCATGAAAACATTTTTAATACCTTTACAAAATTTGTATGACATTAACTGGTGACGCTAAACCATGAAAAATGTTATTAGGCCAATAAAAGAACGCAGGTATATTCATAATATTTCAAGAAGTCAAAAAAAAAAAAACACAACCTTGACCGGAAAAGCCTAATGACAAATATACTTAAAACGAACCGCAACAATTCACATTAGTTACCTGCAAATATTTATGATAAACTGAGAACGGTGTTTAAAAGATTATTTTTTGTGGAGTAAGAAATAACTTCCTGTTTCTAGAATTTAACTTAGCTCCAAAGAACTAAGCCTTTGGAGTACTACGTCTGTTTAAGGATCAAATTTAATATTTTTGGGTAAAATTTGCGACATTTAATAGGGAAAAAGTCAAAATAAAGCCTTTAGCATAACTATTTTACACTGGTGGTTAAAAAATGTTATTTGGCAGTAGTCGCCGATCAACTTTTTTAACTGCTGCTTAACAGATTAATGTTGGCTTTAACATATTGTTGTTTAAAAAAAACTCTGGCGTCTCAATAAATGTAAGTTTTAATTTAAAACCAAAAAATTTAAATAAAGCAAATATTATGACTTCAATCCCATAAAAAAATTTAAAGAAATATTAAACATAATCGAGACCTATTTATATTTAAACAAATTTTATAAGTTGTCGGTTGGAAAAGTATAAAATCTTAGCAAATATACATATATGTATGATGCCAAGTCGCAAGAATGCTATTGTAGCTATTCATGGTTGTCCTACAAAATATATTATAATAAACTTAGTAATACATTGTGATATGTATTGAAAAAAAACACTATTAAGTACAAAGTTTAAATACTTTTGTGACACACATATTACAATGCTAAATTGTTTAAATGCAACAACAACAAAATCTTAACAAAATCGAACGTCCTTGAATTTCTTTTTGTGTTTTTCAATTTCAAACAATGGAAAAACACTACATTTAATTCTACCTGTTACTTTTACATATGTATGTATACAATAAACACAAATAAAATTTACCTAAAATATCTTAACAAAATACTTTGTTGATGTACTGTTTGCGTTGTATAAAACCCAGCTAAATTATGAAATAACTATGTATGTGTAAATTTAGGTAAAATATATTAATATGGGACTAAACAACTAGTAAAAAATTCAGTTCGAACCAATACCAATATAAAAAAGATATAAATTAATCCGCTGAAACTAAAGATAGAGCTTAATTCGCTTCGTAATATTGTTTCCTTTTATGGTCGGTTATTTAGAGAAAGAAAGAGAGAGGGAGAAGAAATAAGATTTATCTCATATTTATCACCGAGCTCTGATTTTCTCTTAGCAAGATCAGCCATTTTGTTGCCAGTATTGGTCCAGTGTCCCCGCACTAAAATAAAGGTAATATCGTCCCAAAGAATTATTTCGAGTAACTTTAAAAAACTTGGTGGTTCGTAGCTAGTTTGAGATTGAGTTTGTAACAAATTTAAGAACTTTTAGGCTTACATCAAAACAGGCTCGTGCAAGAGACCGCACATGTGCGAATACTCTCAAAATAATGAAAAGAGTATAAGAAATAATTTGTATTTTTTTCTTTTTTTTACTAGACAACACTGACCAAACAGAATGGAAGAATTAACAAAAACATTTAGTCTGATCATAGGTTGTGTAGTCGATTTGTTACTAGACAACAAAATGTTTAACATTGAATGGGAGAATAGAATGCTTTTTTATTTGCCGAAAATTACTTCGGTAAAGCTGAGTGCTTAGTATGCCAACACACGGTGATCTGTTATTATAAGTTTTTTATAGAGGCATTATCGCTTATAGCATGGCGAGTATGTTAAATTATTAAATAATGATCCAGTTCAAATACACTTGTAAGACCAGTGGTGAAAAGTTTTACAAATTTTTTTTTCAGTGGAATAAAAGGCAAACAATTACGCTCAAAAACAAAAAACTGAGAGAAGCATAAATTGTGAATGTATGTGTTTGTCATTATTATGTCATTAAAAGCCAGCGTCTTACAATATTAAATTTTATAAAAAAAAACTGAGATTTTATTAAAAAAAAAAAGAAAAAAGCATTTAAAAACGCATGGGACGATATGGGTTAAATAAATCCCATTTAGGAATGATAAATATATCTAGGCAAGTTGCGATACTTTCGATTTGTTTTATGCTACATTCTTAAGCTATTCTAAATGGCAATCGGACCCCTTTCTATTCTTTGTTGACTGCTTCATCGACTCCAGCCGTCTTCTTTAATCTATTCGTTTACACCCCAAGACTACAAGACTACTACATCAAAGAAGGAAGCTTCTGTGTTCGATTAGTTCGTGGTACAAATGACAGTAATAACTTAGGACTATAACTATCCGCTCTTACATATCGAAATCAGTTGAAAAACTATTTTGATATGAAATATATTTTTTTTAAACAAAAAACTTTTTAAAAACCTGATTTTATGGTGACGACATTTTTTTAATTTTCTTCTTAAATTGCTTTGTAAGTATTCGCGCGTTTAGGCTATGATTTATTTCGGAACAACAGATGTTGCCCTTTTTAAAATTATTAATTTGCAAAATCTAGTAAAAATGTCAAATTGGCAACACTAATTGTTCTCAAAAAAAATAAAATTAAATAAAAATAAAAATTAAGTTCAATTATTAATTAGTAAATTCCCTAGCAATAATGTTGGTTTATATTCGTTAAATGTGTTTTATTTTTAATTTTTTCTTTTTACAATTTATTTGAATTTTAATGAGTGGGAGAGTACATGACCTCAGTTAGAGATCTGAAAATGTTTGTGTTAATAATAATTTATTAACATTTTTTGTGTTGTTTATGATTTAAACAAGATGATGTTTGTTTTATTCATTTTGCCAGTTAGTTGTTCAGTCACTCATTCATATGAATTTTGTTTGATTGTTGAGCAACAATAGTATACAAAAACACATAAAACTAGTAAGAGCCTTATATTCGGCTATACCGAATCTTATATAC
>NDXZ01067170.1:0-11879 GCA_003055125.1 Paykullia maculata | reverse complement strand
TTTTTTTTTTGATATTAATAAACTTTATTTTTGTATTAAAAATATTATAAAAAATTTATATTTAACACAAATTTGCTTAAAATTTTTCCGAATTATTTATTTATCGAGAATTAGTTGTAAAATTGATTGCTAACCTGGCGATAGTTTGAAACAGCTTTTAAATAAAATTTTTTTAAGAAAAGATGTTAAGCAAATTATAAATTATTTTTTAATTTTTCCAAAGGTTTGATTTTTATGAAACAGTTAAGTTTTTTAATTATTTGCAATTAATTTGTGACTTTAAAATGTATTAATTTAAATGCCTACATATATGTGATTTTACAGAACTTATTCATAGATTTTATCTATTTGCACTTTCTATTTATATGACCTTAAATTGTGTCAAATTTCGCCTTCCTTTTTTAACGTAATATATTTAAAAAGGGGTTGACAATTTTTTTCTTACCTTTTACAATAAAGAAAATATGATTGTCATAAAAAAATACATTATTTATTAATTTATGTATGTAATAATATTTCATAAATTTCTTTGCAAATTTTTGATTTAATAACCAAAAATTTATTGTTAATTTGCATACATACATACATATGTAATAAAAGAAAGAAAAAAAAAAACACAAATCATTTCTATAAAATTTTATAAAATTTTTATTCATATTTTATTTTGTTCTTTATTACAAAAGCAACATTCTTTATTAGATTTAATGTTTTTGTAATATCCTTTGAATATTGGTTTGTTCTCACAAACAGGACATAAGGAAGTGGACATTGATTGTCATAGATGTTTCATATATTGTTTTATATCGTTTTTTTATTGTATCCAAATCTAAAATTCTTTACAAGTTTTAACGCTTGATTGTAAAAGTAAAATGAAAATATTTTTTATTCGCTCTTAAAATTATTTATACGTTGTAAATACTTTTTTTTATTCTTTACAAATACTTCGTTTATTCCTTGTAAATATTTTTTTTATGTATTTGTTTTTAAAAAGAAATGCAATCGATTTCTTAAGAGGAGTGGGGGAAATAAAAAAAATGTTTGCAAGTTTTCAAAATGTGGGAGTAAAAGACAAAAATAAAACAGAAACAATACAAAAGCAGAAAGGATCCAAATCAAGATGCCATTTGTAAGAATATGTAGTTGCAAATAGGTTTATGTTTAGTGTTTAAGTACTAACTAGACTGTAAAGTAAATACAGTCTAATGGAATTGAAGAAGGTATAATGCCTTATTGTTAAAGTTTGGGAAAACTCAAGTTCTGTCATTTTAAAAACCTTTTGGAATTCAACTAAAACAAAATTATAAAATTTAAAAAAAAACATATTTTAATATTACAATTTTGGCATTTCCCAAGTTTTTTTTTTCAAACACTTCTGGCAATGAAGTCTAGATTTTTATATGGATGTAATAACAGAAACTTCGGCTTCTTCATAGAAACCCGTTGCTCCAAAAAACTCTCAGAAAAAAGGAGGATTGGGTGTATCTTCAGATCCGGTTGGCTGGCAAATATCAACACATCGTGATATAAAACGGCATGAAAAAATAGGTGGTGCATTTACACAAATTCTAATTTTTAGTAAGATTATTTTTTTTTTAGACCGCCTTGTATAAAGAGTAATTTAACTGATCCAAACTACTTTCTTCTTAAGCATGTTGGTAATAATATTATCATTATTTTATTATTGGCATCTTTCTTAGTAAATTTTCTTTGTCATACGATGCCAATAAGAGTGTTAAATAAAGACAACAACAAAAAAAAAAAGGCAAAATTGTAAAAGTTAAAAGAAATGCAGTTCTTTTTACTAGTTTCTACCACTTTTCGTTTTACTTAACTTTGCTTAACAAGGAAAATTATGATAAAAAAAATTGGAAACTTTTTGATTTAATTTCTGTGCAGTAATAATAATTTTATGGCTTTGTTTCATTTAGTTTTTTTTTGCAATTTATTTCATTTTAGTTTTCCATTCATTATTCAGAAAGAAAAATGGAACAAATAGTTTATACATACTTTCCTTTCAATTATTTTTTAAAAAATATCAGTATCTTCTTTTGAAATGAGTACTTTATTAAATTAATGGAAATTCAC
Source organism: Paykullia maculata (assembly GCA_003055125.1). Lineage (NCBI taxonomy): Eukaryota > Metazoa > Arthropoda > Insecta > Diptera > Rhinophoridae > Paykullia > Paykullia maculata. Next base: position 9,794 of record NDXZ01067170.1, on the reverse strand, counting down.
TTAAACTGATTACTTCATTACATTTTCACTTTTCCACTCTTCTTCAGAAAAACATAAGTAAAATAATATTAAAAAAAGGAGGATGAAAAACACCAACAACAATTATTTTGTAACAATATTTCGAAGTATTTTTAATGCATTGCAATGGGTTTTGTATTGTATTTATAAAAAACTTTTTTACTATGTAGTATGTCCATCATTAAAATTGTATCTTTCTATCTATCGTTTTTACTTTATTTTTTTTCCATTTTGTTTTGTTGTCTTCTTTTGTAAAATAATGTTTTTATTTTAGATTATAGATAACGTTTTACCAAACTTCAGAAATTCTACAAATAGAAATAAATTTTTATCTTTGACTTTAGTCTATTTTCTTTTAAAAACTCTCAATTTTTTCTTTAATTTCGTATTAATGTTGTTAGGTTTGTAGCGAAAAACTCTGATAATTTTTTTGGGGTTAAATTAAAATGGTAAAATGCAAGTTTGCTTTAAAGGACGTTTATTTTTCATTAAGTTAATCCTTTTTTTTTAAGCTTTAGTTTTCAAATATTTTTTTATCGAGGTCTAAAAATATGATTTAGCCTGGTATATAATTTAAGTCAGCTAAATTCAACCGGAATTTTTATTGACACACTCCAACATCTGTACTAAACTAATAAATCATTATTTATACAAAAAGTAAAGTAAATTTATTTACAATTTAAATAAGTAAAATTTATTTTAAATTAAGTTTTTGTAATTTTAAATTATTTTAAATTAAATTTTTGTAATTTATATCGTTTCATCTAATTTATGACACTAATTTTTTTTAAACATTTTTAAATTCGAAAAGTGGCCCTTAACTGTTCTTCTACTCTTAATATATATTAAAAATATCTTTAAGTTTTGTTGATGGTAAATTACTTTCTTAACAAAAGCAACTCTTCCTCTTTACCAATTTCCAATTTTAGTATTTACTTTACATTTTTCTATTAATAAAGAAAACTATAAGGATAGAAGATATACATATATATCACTTTAAATTTATTGCAAATACTTTTTATTAGTTACAAACATATTCTTTAAAATTATTGTAAATATAAATCAAATTGTTTTTCTAGGGAAAAATAATTTAATTTTGTAGTGATATTTGAAATCAATTTATTTAATTACATAAACAATGTAGATAAGTTTAATTAATGAAATGGGTTTCTTATTTTAGATATTATTTTTCTGTTAAATGATTGTACAAACATAAAGAGTTTTTATAAAATTTTTAGAGAAATAATTTAATTAAAAATTATTTTCTAAAGGAAGTTTATTAAAAAAGCAAAACCCATAACTGAAAGTCTTGCAATCCCATATGCAGTTATACATTTAAAATAACTTTATGCTTAGATTCTTGTGGGACAATTAAACAAAATATTCAATGTTTTATAGCAAACTTATAGCAAATTCTTTACAATTAACCTCTTTTGCCGCAAAAGTTAATGAAAAGTTAAAAACAAATAACGAAATGCTAATATGTCTAAACTTTTAAAATATTTCTTGAAACATTTATAAACATTTTATTTTGTGTTAAGCTTTTTGTTATAGTTTTATTCGTTACAAATTTATTAAACCAAAGACTTTTAGCATTTGTAATCCTTCAAATAAAAGCTATCAAAAATTTTTTTTCTTTAATTTTTAAATCCTCAATAGAACACAAAACTACGAAAAATATATCTAGAGAGATTTGCATATTTGTAGAATTTAGTTTAGTGATGTTTTAGTATGCATTAATATGTGTGCACTTTAACCAATTCAATTTATGAAAATCCCTGATAATTACACAAAACTATTTTACTTGAAAAATATGGAAAAATGTATATTAGGGGTAGTCTGAAAAAAAGCTAATTAAAACAAAATTATGCTCCAATATAGGATTTAATAAGATTAAATTTTAAGTCTTGATTTAATTTAAGGTATCCTTAATAAACTTTGTACCTCTACATAAATTATTCTTATCAAATTTAAGTGCGAAATATTGCTCTTTGCCTTTGTTGAACGTTACTATTCATTTGTTGTTAAAAGTTTATGGCCACATTACTGGAAATAATATAATTGTTTTAAACTACTTGACCCCGACATACTGATATCGTTAAAGTTGGCTTCACACTGTTCTACAAGTTGTAAGATTTTCATTAGATTTTTTAAAAGCAAAAAAAAAGTTTTTTTTTTTGTATTTGTATTGCCAAAAAATCAAATAGAAAATTTTTTCATTACATTTTGTGTCTACACTGAAAAGAAACACAATCACATGTCACGTACATATGTATATTAAAAAAAAAAAATTTTTAAATGATGAAAACCTTTTTACGTATTTTTTGATATTTCACACATAATCTCTTCACATTATTATACTTTTTCATTTTATTTTAGTTTTTCAGATGTCGTAATACTCAGTATAATAGTGTGAAGCCGGTTTAAGCATAAGTGTATTCTACGAAATAAAAATTTCTTCTTATATGGTGTTAACAAATTTTCAGCAGATCTAATTTTTATCGTAAGAAAATCAATACGTAATCCTAATAAAACTTTTGTTTCCAAACATCGTTAGTTTTGTGGATATGTAGAACCACCTTAACTTTCAGTTAAAAGCTACTCAGCTACTAAACTCTTAACCAGTAAAATAAAAAAAAAAGGAAACATCCTGAACAAAAACAAAACAGCAGTAAAGAAGATGAAGTTAAAGCATTAAATTAAAAAAATAGCACAAACTTTAACAACTTTTACTACTTTTCGGAATTTCAAAATTTTTGACACACTTACACAAAATCCAAAGAAGAAAGAATTCCTACATACATACATAGATTAAATATGTAAATATATTGAAATCATGATTTGCAGTTGGCTGCCGAAAGATACGGAAAGTAAAATAATGTTTAAACTGAATTTGGAAATATTTTTAAAGAAAACAGAAGAAAAAAAAAACAATTTGTTGAATACGAGTAAAATTTGACGCAGCTTTTAACACATAAACTATACGCAAATGGCAATCAGTGTTACCGAAAGTCAAGCAACTCATTTTAGTTACATAATTTATTTTAGAATAAATTGTATGATTAGATTGACTTCTCTGTCGATGAATCTAAGAGGAAACTGATAAAGTTTCTAAACTCAAACTCGATTACTTAGAACTGTTTGTAGTACTTTGTTTATGTAATTGTGTTATTGTCATTCTTAAATAATGCTTAGCTGTAATTAATATGTAGCTGAATTAAATAAATAAATAAAATAAAAGGTAAGTTATTATTTTTTTTTTATATATATAAAATATAACAGTGCTAGAGTGGAAGCCTATGTGCTACGCGTTTAAACATGAATCTAAGTTGTTATTGACAAAGAAAGGATTATTGCAAAGATTTTTTTTTTGAGTTTTAAATATCTTCTTTTTCTTGTTCTTATTTAAGATCATTTTAAGATTATTAATATGATAAAAAATCTATGACATTTGACATGAATTCAATAACAGAATTATTGAACACAAAAGAGCTAAATTGGCAATACTGATTACAACCTTTTTTTTCAAATGTCTGTCTGTTGTATATCATTGTAACTTTTTATATGTTTTAGAAATTTAGAAAATACAAAATGATATGCAGATTATAATATTTTATTTCTAAGTTTCTTCTAGTTTTGTTTTTTTTTTCTTTTTTAGCCACACTTGCATTAAATTTTTGAGGTGTTATTAAAATGCAAAACAAGCCAAAAAATATATAAGAAAAATCTCAAAACTTTTGCAAACAATATTCAGTTGGTAAAACTCTTATTCATGTATAAATATGTATATATGTATGTATGTACGTCTTATACATTTTTGCACTCCAAAAACTATAAAATTAGGGAAAATAGTATATTTTATAACTTTGTAAGAGAGCAATTATGCAGTACTAGAGAATAATTCATAAAATATGCAAGAAACTGTAAAAATTGTAAAAAATGCTAAAATGTTCATTATTTGTTCTATTTAGAATTTTGGTTAGGGAAAAACTTAACTTTTCAAGCATAATTTGTAATGAAAATTCATCAAATCAAATAAGGAATTAGGCCAGAAAAGTTAAAAAGCTAAATGATATAAATGCAATCTGACACAATTTTTTAAACAGTAGGTGGTAATAAAAACAACTTTCAAAATAATTTAAATAAAATATGCATAAATAAAATATAAAAGGCGATTATTATAACAGTGCGCTCAGGTCCCAAATCCACTGATTTTGGCTGAAAGTACAATTTTTTTTAAAGTTAAAAAAGGTTAAATACCGTTTTAATGATAACAATCTAGACAAACAAGAAATTAAATTTAAAAAAATTATATGTCAGAGCTGTCTGACATATAAAGTAAAGTTTGCAAAGTTCATTTAATAGTTAAAATCGGTATTAAAGAAATATACTAAAACCATAAAACATAAAAGTAAAAAAATTAAAACGATATTTATCAAAATGGAAAATTGATGTCAGTAGCTCAAAATTATTAGGTGAAATTAGAAACTAATTTTTGGGTGGAGCATAACTACAGCACACCACTTTTTGCTCATACTGCAAATTTCCTATTGAAAAAAGACTTTACTCGCCTCAAACGTCCACACAAATTAGAAAAGGGCTATCAATTTAACACTCTCACTGCCACGAAATTTTGAAGCCTTTTTTAAATAGGTCTTTGTCAGTCAAAAATGTCTGACAAAAATTACCTACAAACATTTAAGTAATTTTTATTGTCGCTGTAGTAACCCGTTATGAGACGGGCCTTCTTGACTGACGTGGCAGTGAAAGTGTTAAGAACCAAATCTTTTTACACCTATAAAAGCTTTATCCTTTTTAATTGAAAATAGGCTCTCAAATAGCAGTTTATCAACAAAAGGCTTCAAAATATAAATTATAGCTGTGACATATAACCCAGTTTTAAACAGTTGCTTTTTACAAAGCGATGTTGATGAAATTTTAGAAGCCATTACAGGTGCAACTACATAATTTGTAAGGCTACACAGCGGACTGGATTATTTTAATACAGCAGATAATATTTGCACAGTTTTTCGATTTTACGAAAGTAAAGTTGATTGGTAGCCATAAGTTTGATTGTTCGTCAGGCCTGTTTATATCTGTTGCAATAAATAATAATGGCTTAAGTTGACATAAGTGCTTTTTCATTTTATTACATATTCTTATTCTCTTCTTCAAGATCTATTACTCAACTAAATTTGAAGTATTAAATGTCGTTATTAATGAAACTATACGCATTTATATTTTAGCTTAAGTCTTTTTGGAAAATAATATATAAGACATAACAACTTAAGGTAGCTACATCAATATTAATTTGTTTAAGCAATAAAACTTAGGTGCAATAACTAACAGCCCATTTAAATTATTCCTCATAAAAAAAACCTTATAGTATTTAACTAAGCTTTTATAAAAAGTTATCTAATCTCAGGTTTTCGGCATTTTTCAATTTAACCTAAAGCACTATCTCGACTTAGTAGCTTAAACTAAATTAAAGTTTTTATTTTTCTAAAAAACCACAAATATTAGCTAATAAAACGATGTTTTTTTTTGCGAAATTAACAGTTTTGTTCTAAGAAAAGTGCATCTTTTTCTGTTGCTAAACATTTTATATAAAAACCAAACACAATTTATTTTAAACAAAACCCTTAATATCTCCAAACTGGAAATTTCGACTTAAGCCATTATGATTTATTGCCACAGATATGTAGGAAGATGATTTACTTATAGTCAAGTGCAAATTGTTAAGAAAATGTAACTTAAAATCATATGACATATTATCTGGTAACTCTAAAAGTACAATAAGGTTCCAGCCCTAAGATATACTATAAAATATTTTTTTTATATATAAAAGTGAGAGATAGTCAATGTATTGTATTGTAGCCAAATTTAATATGAAAAATATCTTATAGTAATTTCATTAAAAATATAATAACAAATATGTAAAAAAAATTTAATTGTTATCAAAATATTAATACGTTAGAAATTTATTAGGACATTTTTGGAATGTAAGTAAAATATATAAGGCAAACGCTTTTTTTTAATTTTAAACAAAGACACAAAAAAGTATCTCTTGAAGCTCTTGAATTTTTTTGTGCGGTTAATATTAAAATGATATTCATTCATAGAAAATGAAAAATAGCAGATAGATAAAAAAAAAAATTGCTGGAATTTTTTTTAGGAAATATCTTCAAAACTTTTTAACATCTCAAAATACTTTTTGAACACAAATATATACATAAATACATAAATACATTTTAAATTTTAAAAAAATTTTAAAATCCGGAAAAGTGCTTATTAAAAATATGTTTGTGTATTCAAGTTTATAAGAAAAGCATGTAGTTTGTAAAGTATATGTAAAAAATGAGTTTTAAGAAAGAAAATGTTATCGTTTGTTTACAAAAATTTTTGGAATTATTAAAACAAAATCGATCAAAAATTAAAAATATCTCCCCTCAGGAAAACAAATTTGGCTGATATAATATATTTGCATAAATGTAGCCGTTTAATACTTTCATGTTTGGATATGACACTGAGTGTTATATTCGGTTTTTAGATTGGAAACGGTAGATAACCTCTAAAAATAAATAAAAAAGTAAACATATGTAGTTTGATTAAAAAAACATTAATTATTGTATACAAATTATAAAAAGAATATAAAAAATTATTGATTAGCCTTAACTCATGAAAATTTTTTTTTATTATTATGTTTGTGGGGACACAACTCATGATGTTAAAAGTACTATTAATAAATAGATAAAAGAAAATCAGAATGCAGCTAAAAACCAACTTTTTTAACTGTCAGGATGGCCGAGCGGTCTAAGGCGCCAGACTCAAGAGAAAATCTTGCTTGCTGTTAAAGTGAGCGCATGTTGAGCGTTCTGGTCCTCTCTGAGGGCGTGGGTTCGAATCCCACTTCTGACAAATAAAACTTTTTATTTAACAGTAATTTTTTTATTCATTCCAAGTAACTTTGGATATAATAAAATGAAAAATAAAAAATAAAACTAATTTCATAATAATATTTTATTTAATAATATTTTCTATTATTTGACTAAAACCACTCTGCATCCTCTGGGTTCTCTCTAAAAAAATAGATTAAAAGCATTTTATGTAAAAAAGTTAAAATGTATTTCAATTTGGTTCTCTTGTTATTATTTTTTCTAATAATTGAATTCGGACTTGAACAAAAACACACCACAACAACAATAACAACAGCAGAACAAATAATATGAAATAAACTCTTATTGCTTTTAATAAAATACGTGCTTCAAAACTTTTTAACAAGTTGAAAAAACAATCCCAAATAAAATTTGCTTTCAACATTTACTTTTAGTAAAATAAAAGTTCTGTAAAAAAAAAACAAAAAATACTTGTGGCTATTTATAGACCAGGTTAGTAAGTTTTATTCTCAAAGTTTTTTTTTTTTTTAATTTATATATATCATTGCAAACAATTAATCATTATATATCTTATTTTTGATATTCTATTTAAAAAACGTTTCAGGCAAACATATTAATTTATACAGGAGGTCACAGTAATTAATGTGTTAATTAAGATCACAGCAAAAATTTAATTTTTTCATTCATTATTATTTAATAATACTTTATCATAATGTTTTTGTAAAATAAGAAATTGCCAATTTTTTTAAGCTAGTAAGAAAATTTTATTTATTTACAATATTATTTATGATTAATTTTAATTGTTATTTGCAAATTTAATAGTAGTCAGCCAAAGTCTCAATACGTTTATAACAGTTTTATGAGTGTTTTAGTGCGGAACTCACGCAATTATAAACCAATTATTACAAGTTTTTTTAATTTATCTTTTATGGGAGATAAACTTAAAAGTTAACATGAATTATGTTTGTAATTGGTCTATGATTTTACCTGCTTATTGATACTTAAATAAATAAATAAAATAAACTATGAACAGATAAGTAAAACACATGAAATATTTATCACTACAAGTCATTTATTTTCATTATCACTTTAATTTGAAAATAATACAGTTTTAATATAAAATCTGATGTTTCAAAAATAAATTTGTTAGAATGTTATAGAATACACAAATTAAAGAAAAATGTTTTAATAGCAAAATGAACTAAAATAATGAAATAATTTTTATAAATTCTAAGAAAGAAGATATAATTTTTAAAATTTTGTTTAAGTTGTAAAATGTTTCAAATGACACAAGTAAAAGAGTATTGCCTAAAATGAAAATAGAAGTCATCAGGGTTATTCAAATTACCAAAATTATCTTAATGGTAAATTGTATAGAATTAGGAGTACACATGTATATATGTACACATGTATCTTATTTAGAATAAAAATTTAATAGTCACCGTAACAATGACGCAACTTTTAAATTATATCTGTTTATGATTTTTTTTTGTACAATATGTATGTCTTAAGTCATATGTTGTCTTACAATTTACATTTATAATTAATTTTCTTGCTGTCACGGAAATGCCATTAAATAAATACCTTTAAATTTTAATCCGATTGTATTATAATATCAACAGTTATATGACGTTTAAAGAAACCAATGAAAATGTACACATTTTGAATTGTTGCAAATGTTAAATGTTTGTTCAAAAAAAGGACAACAAATGTAGATATCATACACATACATACATATGTATGTATGTATAACAGCCTACATATGTATATATGTATGAACATATGTATGCTCGTACATATGATGGAGTATTCGGTATAAAATCTGATTTTAATGCAAAAGCTAAAAGAAAACTAAATGCAAAAGGCAAAAATTACAACGGCTAGTGGCTTAAAAAAGATTGTAAATACTATCAGACACATATCTTTGTATGTATATTAGGATGGCTCAAAGAAATTGTATTTTTTTTTTCGATTTAAGTAGCTTTATATATAGAAAAGTCACTATTATGGCGTAATCATTCAATTAAGTTATGGCAATGGGAGGAGGACTGTTTTCCTTACATTTTTTTATATACAAGTTTTATTAATTCAAGCCATCAAGTGTAAAGAGAAAATGATTTCTTTATAGAGTTTAGGCGCTTAGTCTTAAAAAAAGATAAAATCGACTGGACTGTGAACACCACAAAATAATATACAAACATTTTATTAAACTTTTAATTTAGGAATCGCTACTTTTATTTAAGTTCCGAATTCGTTAGAGTTTTGTTGATTAAAAAAGGGATACTTTACTAATGAACCTACACATTCATTGGCAACATACTTACATATGTACATGTGTATATATTGTATTCATGGCGAAATTTGTGGACATGCCAACATGTTCATTGGAATATACAACAAAATATGGGGTAAGTTTTTTTTTGTTTTTCCTTTTTTTTTTGCATTGTTTCATGACAAGATAAGATTCAGCACAAAAAACAATGTGGAAGTATTTAAATGGACAGAGTGAATTTTATAGACACCCTGTTTTTTGTTTCGTATTTTGTTTGGTTAAAGAGGACACGACACGTTGCTGATATGTTCATTTAATTTAAAGTCATTGGTTTGTACGGCATCCATATCAGTTGTTTAAAATCAGAGCTTTAGAAAAATCCTCCCAATGTATTTATATCGATATGGAAATAAGTTCATATTTACAAAAGAATTTGACAAGTTTAAAATGAGTAAATGTGTGAATGAACTTATAGATTTGTTAAATTTATTTAACTAATTTTTACTTTTAGAAATGTTTTTGATAAGTTTTTATTTTTAAAAAATTTTAAATAACAAATAGATTTTATACCTTTAAAGCCTTTAATACTTGTTTGCCATACATTGTTC
>NDXZ01067142.1:0-15807 GCA_003055125.1 Paykullia maculata | reverse complement strand
TCTTGGTATTTTTTTTTCTGCTTAAAGATACATAAACATATCATCTCTAATCCCATTATCGTCACCATTGAATTTTCATCAAAATCATCATTATCGTTAAGTTGATAATGCTCTCTATACATCTCATTAAACAGCTGAACAAAAAATACAAAAAAATATAAATACAAAAGCAAAATAAAAATAAAACATATTGAAATAAAGAACTAATGACCAATTGAGCTCTTAACAGTTTTCACAGAACTCACCTCATTATTCGAAACGTCAGTTTCAACGATATTCGACAAACGAAATAAACGCGCTAAGAAATATTGTTTATACAATTTAAAAAATAGGAAGAAAAAATCTATAAAAATTTGCATATACATACATAAATAAAAGCAACAAAAAATTTATATAAAAATATATATATAAAGATAATAAAAATTAATTTATATACGAACAACGAAAAAGCAGCAGCAACTAGAAAATATTAAACAAAAAAATCTGTTTTTTTAACAAATTTTATGCAAACTTCACTTCGAATTTAACACAAATTTGAAAACGTGTAAAACAAATGTGAATTTTTGCTTAAACGGTCAAATAATTGAATTGTTAAAAAATCGTAGAAAAATTTTTTTTCTGGAAATATTTAAAAAAAAACGAACATAAATTTAAGGCGATTTAGTGTATAAACGATAAAAAAGTAAAATAATTAAGTTTATAAAAGTGGTAATTTATTTTTTTTGTTTAAATAAATATTGTTTTCCAAATTTTTTGTCGCCAAATATCCATAACTATTTTTTGAATGATTTTTTATTTTTAACTGTGCCTGTAAATATTAAACCTATAAAATATAAATTCAATACAAAGGAAAGAACAAACCAACGAATTTTTGAATTTTGCTCCTTAACCAAAAAGTTAAAAGAAAAGACAGAAACCCCCAAACCACCATTTAAATATAAATAAATTATTATTAAAATGGGTGCCCAGTGGAAAGTTATTAATGCAAATTATAAAAATTTAGAGGGTAATTTTGTTTGCTTTGTTTGCTTTGTTCTTAGTTTTTAAGTGTAACAGAAAGTCCTGTAAATAAAAAAATTCATCCCAAATTATTTTATATTTATTTGGATAATTTTTTTTTGCTTTTTTATTTGCTACTAAAACCAAAATGTGCCAGTTTAATTCATTGTGTCTAGCCGCTGAAATTACATTAAAATATTGGTTGATTTTTTATTATATAAAAAAAACAGTGTAACAAGAAATTAATATTAAAAATAATAATTCCAGTAAAGTCAATGATAACTTATCAATAGAATAATATTAAAGAATTCCTTAATATTCCTATAATGTCTGGTACTAAACGTTGACATAGAAAAAGGGATACAAATTTTGTTATCCCAGAAAAATATTTTATAATCTGTTTTCTATTGCTTCTGCAAATATTTGACCCCATTACTGAATATTATGAAAAATCATATTTTTTTATTAAAAAACAAATTGTTTATTTAAAACACATTGCATAATATTAAAAAAAAAATTGTAGTGAAATTTTAATCATGTTAAATCACAATAGTTGTTTTTGGAAAGAGCTTTTCAAAACCTCGAAAAAGTTTTTTTGTCTTTCCATGAGTAATGCTAAGAATCTTTTTTCTAATACACAACTAAGAAAACCAATAACTTTTCAACACTTTAGGACGTTTTCGATCATTAATCATTAAAAACGACTAAGCAAAAAATAGGTATGACAATATATGGACTAAAAATATATAACATTTGTTTCTAGATAAAAACTATTTAAAAAAATCAAACTCAAATTAAAAAAATATATATGGGGTGAACAAATTTCTAAATCGGTTTAATACAAGCAAAGCTACGTGCATTAATACTAGTGGACCTCTCAAAACAATTATCACAACAGTCTTCTCTATTATGCTGATATTCTCTAAAATGCTGATGTTAAGCATTTATTTACAAACACGTGTACACGTGCAAACACTATAAGTGCGTGCGTGCGATTAAACATTAATGGTGCAAAGAGTATTGAGTGTTAGTCTTAAACAAATTGAAATAAATTTGACTTTTGAATTAGTATTCGGACTTAATTGAAACTTGAAACATTTAACTTAATTGAGTACCTCATTTGTATTTTTTAATTTGAATTTTCTTATAGCTTTAATAGAAATTTGTATCTCAAATTTTTCAAGCAGGTGTCAGAAGCACAATTCTCAAAAGAAAACTTTAACTGTTTTTATTTATATTTGAAAGTTTGTTGGAAAATTTAAATGTATTTAAGCATTTTTTAAAAAAGAATATCTTAGAAATATTTTATATATTGAATAAACAGTATTGGGGGATTCACAAGCAACTTATGATATCATATTGTCTTATGTCCTAAAAATTTAAAATGGTTTTAGTTCTTTGTTATTGCTTTTTCTGTTTGGCTGAGGATAGTTTACGACAGCACAATTAACATAGCAGTCAGAGTCATATTATTTTAGGACACGTTTAGTATGAAAAGTAACTTAATCCATTTTAAATTTTTAGGACATATGAAATATAAGTGGCTTGTTAATCCCTCATATATATTAATAATTTTTTTTTTTTAATTCTTGGAAATAAAAAATATTCTTTGGATTTAATATGAATATAAATAATTTTTTACATATTTTTTAAACATTGTAAATGAATAAGTATTAATATTCATTTAAACTTCTTAAACTTATTACAGTTTTATAAGCAATTTTTTACACATACATATGTACTTTGTAAAAAAGTGTTAATATTATTATATTTTCAATTTTCTAAAAAAACTGATAAACTCTGTTAAGTCTGAAAAATATGTTGACAAAATTTGATATCGTTATTCTTTTATATAGAAGTAAACAAAAACTTTTTCTTATACGTTTTACATTCATATTTTCTTTAAAAAAGTACGTACACTTTTTCATAAATTCTATGACAATGAAAATTTACTTTTCCCAAAAAAATTTTATGTATATTTGTTTTTCTATAATTTTTTTTATTTCAATAATGTTTACAGTTCATAGTTCCACCAAATTATTAAAAATAATTGACGCAATTGGTAGTTGGTAGAGGGCATCTTACAGTTGGCACGGTTTAATATTAATTAGTTTTTTTATAAAAATGCCGCAAATATTTTTTATTTTACAAAAAAAAAAATTTATTTATTGAAACGAACCGGCTGAGCATATGCCAGCAAAAGGCCAAATGTTTTAAGTGGAAGCAAAATAATGTAAAAAAATCTTTAAAAATGTTTACTCAAAAAAAATCATACACATTACAAAAACAAACTAAAGGGTTGAATGTGTCACTTTCTTAATATATAAATATGTTATTAGCTTTGATACTTTTGCTCATATTAATTTAAAAGCCAAAACTCGTAAAGATAAGGAATTGATCTTTCAAAATATTGTATTTTAGAAAAGGACAATTACAATTTCGATGCAGCTACTTAAGGCTGAAATCCACTATCAATTTTGCGAATTTTTTAAAAAAATTAAGATTTCAAAAAAAATTGTTTACAAATCAAGACACATGTTGTAAATTTTCTTTGAGCATTAAATTGTGTTCTAAAATTCTATAAATTCTAAATTTAAAAACTATTTTAAATAAAAAAAAATTTTAAAAGATTTATTTTTACTTTGTTGAAAAATTCTCTTATCTTCTTTAAAGGACATTGATCCTTTCAAAAATATATGAGTTTCAAGTTTCTTTGAGATAAACTAAAGATATATTTGAAAAAAATTGAACCGTTTGCCTAAATGGGCCACACATGGTGAAGGGTATATAAGATTTGGCCCAGCAAAATACTGCGCTCTTTCTTATTTAATTGTATTCTTATAGTATTTTAAGGACGTGTCCCATAACTGTTTTTCAATTACCAAATGTGTTTTTTCACTACTCCAAACGAATTTATTTTTGTAAATTTTTTTTAATTTGAAAAAGAACTCAGAAAATAAACTGAAAACAGAAGGGAATACTACAAACCGTTTACCCAACGTATAACCGACTTTTGCAAGTCTTCAAAACACTTTCAGTTCACAGCAAGTCGTTCAAGTAACTTCCAGCAAGCAACAAATACGTGTTTCCGCATAATTTCTGAAAGTAACTTTTGCAAGCTGTGACATCTGGACGTCGACTTCTAATGCGTGTTTACACGACAAAAACCTCTGGAAGTCACTTCTGGAAGCAACTTCCGCAAGAAAACTTGCTAGTTGACACACGGCTTTATAATGCCTTTGAATAATTATTTTTTTCTTTTTTACTCGAAAAGTCAAGTGTTAAAGGGCAAAAACATATTTGCGAAAAATTTGTATTTACACCGTCATTCATTATAATTACAAGTAATTAAAGTTAAATTTGACAAATGTATTATTACATTAAGAACAATTTAACAGTATTTCTAATAATTTGCAATGACAAATATTTACTCTGCTTAAATCTTAATATTTTAAAATTGTCACAGATCATGTTTATTCCCTTAGTAATTGCAAAAAACTTAAAGGAGTTTGATTTATTCATAAGCTGATGTTATATGCCTAGATCATTTTTCTCTCTTTGCTAGGCTTTTAAACTCTTTATTTATAAAAAATTACGCTCGTGGGCTTCAATTGTCAAAACTCAAACATATAAAAAAACGTAAACAAAAGAGTCCCATTTGAATTGAAATTATTTTATAAACAATTACACCATGAACTTAAGCCAAAATTTACCAATAATTCTATTTAATGGAGTGCAAAATAAAAAAAATTATTATGTTACAACAGCTGACACATTCAATAATTAAAATAAAAAAAAATAAAAGCAAAACCAAATTTGTTTTACCATAAAAGCCATCATGGTCACCATAACGATAAAATTAATGTGTGACTGTGTGTAAGTAAATGTTTTTTTGTTTTAAATTTTAATTTACTTTTATTGTATGTGGGTGTGTCTTTGTTTAAAAAAAAACATATTTCTTTTTCTTCTTCTTTTTATGTTTGTATCAATTAAAATGTTTAAGGTTAAAATGTAATTAAAATTCTTAAATATTAATTGTTTTAAATGCATACGACCACTTATTTTAATGGCGTTGAATATTATGACTAATTTGATGTTTCAAGGAAAATCTTAATTTACTTTTAATATTAAAATGTGAACAATAAAAATTTAATTATTTTATCATATATATTTATTTTAAAATTGTTAAGTTTTTCGTAAATTCCCAATGCATTAAAATAAGATATTTTTAAATATTTTATATACATATTTTAGTTTGATGTAAAATCCACAATAATGTCAATATGACAAATAAATATTTTCTTGTTATTAAATAACTTTTTTCATTAAACTAAAAACAACTTATTTTAAATAATATTTCTACTATTATGCACCTCACTTTTACTTCTATTTCAAAAACTTTCTCACTTCTGGCATTAACACAGAAATTAAAAACACTAAAGTGAATAAGTAAATAGCAAAACAAACAAAATTTGCAAATGTATGTGCGAAATTGTTGAACCCTTTAGAATTTTAAAATAATTTTTAAACAATTTTTTACATGTAAAAAAATAATTTTTGATAAATCTTTTTATAACAAAAAAAGAAAATTTAATTTTTTTAACTTAAAAAAAATTAATATATTTATAAAAAAAATTTACAGGAAACAAGAGATATTTATTTTTGCTGCTATAGGGCATCTTTCAGCCAAAATCACCCCGTTGTTTTCACTTGTTTTACTCTCTACATTTTGTAAATTACTTTTTCTAAATCAAAAAGAAAAAGTATAGAAACCACCACCAACACTATTGTTTTTTTTAAATACTGTCTGGTATTACATTATTTTATAATATTTTATTGTTGCTAATTATATTTGCACCACCACCGCGTTGCTTACAACTTTTAATGCTAACAAATAAACAAACTTGGTTTTTTTATTTTATAGTTGATATACAGGCGTTTGTATGAACAGTTTTCCATTTTATTTTTATTACATTAAATTAACTTTAAAAAGGATTATATTTTTTTCATTTTAATTTTTAGTTAAATTTGTAAAATGAAGTCATTGACTTTCAATTTTATGATATTTATTTTGCAAAAACAAACAGACAAACATAATTGTAGTTGTAACAACAACAAAACTAAAATAATTTAAAAATAATAACAAACAAAAAACACAAGCTAGTAAAAAAAATAACAGATAAACAAAAACATTTACAACAAACAAACAATAAGTTAAATTAAGTTTCTACACGCAAAAAAAAACATAAATGAATATAATCTGAAACCATCATACATTTTTAGTTTTTATGATTATCCGTAACATATTTATAGTTTGGACAAATATATAATGATTCTTGCTATTATATATATGATCATGGTATTGACGTAAAATATGACTACAACCATATTATGATTTTGGCAATCATATAATAATTGCAGTAATCATAGAGTTTTAAAATTGCCTGTGATCATATTACCGTGACCATACTCAACCATGCTTTTTCTCTGGGTGTACAGACAGACAAAATATTGGACTCATATGAACAAACCTGGCAGACAAACAAACATTTTTGCAAAATATGCCTACACACATACATTCATACATATGTATATGTTTATGTATGTATATGCACAATAAACACTTGAACATATCCTGCAGGAAGCCAGGGGTCAAGTGTCACCAAGTCACCACTTTTGTCGACTATTTTGGTGACTTTTTGGTGATATTGTCAACAATGCGTTAATACTTTTTATTTTGCTAGTAAAAAGTACCAAAAGTGTAGACTAGAATTACTAAAATGAACTAGTGAATACCTGGTTCCAATGTCGCCATTTGGTCCAATAAGAGCTACCTAATCAATAATTCTAACGTCACTAGTGGATTCTTAATAAAAAGTGCATGGTAAATGTCTACAGCAAAGAACATTGTCTGGGGTATAATTGGTCAGTAGTACTGTTGACAAAGTCAACAGTGAATGAGTACTGTTTCACTATCGACATTTCCTGCAGGGTATGTACAGTGTCTACGTATGTATTTGCATTATAAATTCAATTTAAAGCAGCAAAAATAACAAGGAAAAAAATAACAAACAAATTTGTTGCATATTTAATTTTTAATAGCATCATATTTATACCTAGCACCCGCACATACATATAAATACAGATTCAAGCGTATACACATAAATATGTTGGTTTGTTTCACAGTTAAACTGCACTCAAAGTTAGTGATGCAAAATGGGATTTTTATTCAGGGCTTATATAAAAAAGGTACTTTTTTACCAAAACGCTTATCGTGAAACTTTAGTGCTTTATGTCATATTTGTGACTTATAAACATATAAAAAAATATAACTTTCACTCAAGCGTGTACCAAACAAAAAAGTAGCTTAAATATAAGCAGCATAAAGTATATTAAAAATCCAGTTTTAATACATTTATCCAATCTATAAATCAAAAATTATTAATAGCCCTGGCGAGGCTAAAATACTGGACTCGCCGACGGTTTTTAGCTGATTTTTTAGTTTTTTATTGATTCAATGATTATTTATTAAAATCGATATTGTTTTATTTAAACCAACGATAATACAAAAAGCCTTTAAATGTGATTTTAAAACCTTTAAGTTATAAAAGTTCAGTTACCATTTCTGTAATTTGTCCTTTAAGTTTTTAAAATATATTTGTTAATAACATCCAACTCAACATGCAATACCGAAAGAAATACTTGAGAGGTCCAACAAAAAGTAAATATTTCTCACTTTTTTGTCCCCTGTCTAAAAATGGCCATACTTTTTTATGGTTGTGATTTTTTCTGTCCCGACTATCTGTAGCGATACTATCACTATATACTGCTAGACAAACAAAACACAAACACATAAGTTCTGTAGATTGGTCAAATTTATAAAAACTTTGTGTTTACTTTAAATTGAATGAGAACTTACGCCAAATAGTAACCACACGTGCAGAATATCACATTACTTCAGTTTGTTTTAGTGAATGTCCGGCCTAACTTAAAGAGGCACAATTATAAACAATACTTGACAACACGAAGCAGTACTGTTTGTATGCAGTATCAGCAAATTTCATAACATTTCCACAATAGTTTTGAACCAATTGCTAATTTTAAAGTACCAACATATGTTAATCTAATTACAATAAGAATCTAGAATAAGTACTTACCAACATTACTAGAGAGGTGTAAGCTTCTCAAACTTAGTATATAAGAAGATAGTTTTAAGATTTAAGAGTAAGTTTTGATTGTGCTCCCTAGCGGAGCACATCTTCTCGCATAAGTTTTAATTGTGCTCCCTAGCGGAGCACATCTCTTCAGATAGATTTGATTTTGTTTCAAAGCGGTGCACTTCACCAAAAAATAAAGGAGCTTCCAAGCGGAGCTCTTACAAAGAAACTAAATATATTCTTTTTAACATTTTACAAAGGAGCTTCCAAGCGGAGCTTTTACAAAAAAACTAAATAAATTATTTTTTAATCGTTTTTACATATCCCATCTGCAAAAAAGAAAAGTTTAAAATAACCCAGCTTAAGTACGAGTAATAGGGAAAAAACTTAAAATATCACACAGATTTCAAAAGAATCGGTAGTATATGGTATAAGTTCACAGTAAAACCAAAATACTGATCAAAACTGTCAAATACAAGATGAATATAGATGTATATTTGTTTTTTAACACACCTATAACAAAATGTAAAAGGATCCTTATTACACTTTCGTGACATATTCACACAACCTAAACACAATCACTTAGTTTAAATAAATACGAAAACAGTTATTCTTATTGCTATTTATTCACAACTGCTTGCTTGCGTTTATCGTCGTAGTAGTGGTTACACTTATCAATACATTAAAAGTTATCTAAGGCCAACCGAATCAGTTTGCTAATAAGGACAGGTGGCGAAAAATAGTTTAGCTATCAGAGTTCTTGTGGCATGATCAGTGTTGACCAGCAATATTAATAGTTTTTCGTTCCATTTTCGATGAAATATGACTAATATTTGGGTAAATATCCTATAAAACTCATGCCAATATTAAATTAAAAACAAATTAGAAAGTTTTAAATAAGTCAAGACTAAACACTAAAACGTAATCAACAAAATGTAAAAAAACGAAAAAAAGATCACATGTGTTACATATGGTTAAATCATAGCAGACATATGTATGTATAATTTCAAAAAAGCTAAATTTTTTTACTAAGTAGAAATCCAAATGTCTTGCTTAACTGAAAATTTTTTATATATTACATACACATGTAACAATGTTAGATAACACCATCTATATGTTTGATTTTACAAAATTATTGATAATCTGTTTTTCCCACGAGGTCTTAATTAATTACAAAAAAATTTCAAATATGTACACACCAAAAGAGAATAAAAGCTTAATTCTACTCAAATGAGTAAAAGAGTACTAAAGTTCAATAAAAAAAAAACATTCATCTCCTTTACATAAGAGTGTGAAACTGAAAAAATATTGCAAAATTTGTTGCACAACAACAACAAAAATATATTTTCTTTTATATAGAAAAAAAAAGAATTAAATTTTAAAGAGCAAAATAGACACAGAATAAAAAAACAAAATACTGACAGCTGTATATACTTATGTGAGGTTGTTAGTTGTTTCTATGCGTTTTTTTTTTTGTATTTGTTATTTTTATTTATAAATTTAAAAATATTCATGCCAACAACAAAATGAATGAATGTTTATAAAAAATTTTGCGCTAAAATTAAAATGGAAAAGAAATAAAAATAATATATATATGTTTGTATATATCTATAAATATACATATAGTATAAGTATACATACATACATACATATATGTTTTTCTATACATTTATGTATATATTTGAATAATTTTAAAATAAATATTACTCATACGACACCAATGAATATAAAAAAATATTAAATTAATAAAAACTGCCTACATAAAAGAAGGCATTCAAACATTTATCTTTAGAATATAATTAGATTGAAAAATTTTAAAATGCAAAAATTACACCAAAGTAAAATGAAATAAAGATACATTTCTATGGATTAGTAATGGTCTATAATTTATATCTAAAGAATTTTACTTGCATCTCTTTTTGTTAATAAAATCATTTCTATTCAATATTTTTAAACATATTTACAGGCCTACATATACAAGCAAAACAATATAAATCTTAAATTTGTAAAAGCAATTTGTTTCTTTTGTTTACATAATCTCTTCAATTTAAATCATTTGTTGTTGTTCATTTACTGGAAAAAAGTTTACAATAAATAATTCCCAAAAATTATAAAATTGAAAAATACTTTTTTTCTATAGAAAAACCAACAAATATTTTATAACTTAAAAGGAAGTTTTTAAGATTTAGTTATGTTTAAGACCCCTTTGTCAGCACTTTATCTTTAAACCGTAAAATTGAAAACAAATAAATTCTTTTACATTTTGCAGCAAAACGCAAAAAACACATCAAGTTCAATTAACAGACATACATTTTGGTGGAAACTGAAAAAGATAGCACATAAATATTAAACCGACTACAATGCAGACATGGTTGTCATCGTCATCATCTGACAAAAGGATTAAATTGGCGGAAAAAAAAGAGAATACTTTATGAACAACAAAAAGCTTTTATAAAAAAAAATCATTAGAAAAAAACCCATTTTTCCGGATTTTGGACAACAAAAAAATATAATATATAATAAAGGCCTGTGCGTGAATATTGCCATAAAATTGTTTAAAATTTTTAAAAAGAAAATTAATAATAGAACACGAGAACATACAAATAAAATTTTGCCAACCGTACAATGTGGCTTTTGTTTTTTATGTATGTATGTATGTATGTATGTATATGTGTGTATAATAGTAAAAACATACTTATACATATACGTATATACTAGTGTGTATGTCTCATAGTTGCTTGCAGTAAAAATCAGAAGGCTCAAAATTTATAAGGCCTTTCAGAAATCTTTTCTTTCAATTTGCTAAAAATAATTTTTTAGCTTAAAAGAATAGTCAGTTTTTAATCATAAGTGGAATAGTTTACATTTTTACCTTTTGAGATTTTTTTCATTATTTTGCAGTATTCTCAGTTACTTTTTTTGCCAAAATTTTAAACGAATGAACTTTTTTACAGTTAAAGTCCTGCTAATATTCAAGCATGGTAACTAATTAAGTTTATTTAAAGCTTGATCTATTATATTTGAAATACACTTTGCAAAGCACAAGCAGTTTGCAACTCTTTTGGGAATGTTTTTATATTTATTAATATGAACTCTTTAAAATTTTATTCCTTTTTGTTACTTTTGCTCATTTTTTAAGCTGAACTTTTTATCAGTGCAACCATATTTTGTTTAAAAAAAGAAAACATTAAAAAAGTCTTACTTTTGAGAAAACATGTTTTCTAATCTTTTTTTTAAAATAGATTTATTGCCACATAATGCATTTTACATATATTTCACATTAAAAGGGTCATAAACTTTTGGCAATGTAAAAAAGTGTATAAACGAAATTTAATTTAACGTCTAGGACCAATATATAACAAACAAAATTTTTAAACTCTTAACAGAAAAGCATAAAAAGTAGGCTTTTCTTTGAAAAAATTGTGAGCGCTTTATGAGCGGCTTTTAGTTATTTTTAAATTATTAAGTTTAAACAATTATACAATTGAAAAAAGATGCAAAAATCAGCATCTGAAAATACTTCAAAAAAGATAAATCATTACATACGGCAACCCTGCTTGTAATACACAAATAATAATTAATAACGTATGACTTATCTTGTTTTTGCAGTGTTTTAGTTCTTTTTAAAAAAATTTCCAAAAAAAAAGTTTAAATCATCGAAATGGCATAGCTGTGATTTAAAAAAAACAGACATTAAAATACCTTCAACGATATGTCTATAAGCGCAAAACTGGTGATTTTTTTAATTTTTAAAATAAACTCATAAAATTCAGAGAAATGTAAAAAATCTTTATTTAAGTCGATAGAACGATCCTTAAGATGATTTCATGCAAATGTTGACCACGGCTACGCCTCAAATGGTTCATACGCTGGTTCCGATTTTGGTATACTTTCTTCAAAATATCAGCCGGAACCGCACGAATAAATTCTTTAATATTGGTTTTTAGTGCGTCAACCGTTGCAGGCTTGTCTCTATAGACATAAACCTTAACATAGCCCCACAAAAAATAGTCTAAAGGCATTAAATCGCACGATCTAGGCGGGCAATTGACCGGCCCCAAACGTGAAGTAAACTGTTTACCGAACTCGTCTCGCAATTGGGCCATTGTTTCGCATGCTGTGTGGCATGTGGCACCGTCTTGCTGAAACTATATGTCAGCCAAGTCCAGCTCTTCCATTTGGACAAAACAACATTTGTAATCATCGCACGGTAGCGCTCGCCGTTCACAGCAACACTGGCGAATACAGCTGCAATATTTTTCGCTGTCCGCCCTCTACGTATGCGTGTTGGTGGTTTAATGTCCAATAATATAGATTCGGAGCGAAATTTAGTCACAAGATTCCGACGGGTCGCCTGATAAAAATTAAGAAGTGCACGATGCACTTTCTTAACCGAGCATGAATTTTGTTAATAATTTTACGGAGCCCTTAAACTTACCTTTTTAAGCAGTTGGCTATAAAAATGTGTCTGCGTATTCATGCAGTCATGTGCTTGATACCAGCTTTTAGGCAGCATAAGTTGCTGCATGTAACTGATGACATATGTACATACATACATGCATTTATTATTATTTCCTTTTTTCTGCCGCTAGTAGGCATAGTGGAATTAAAAGTCAATAAACGCCAAAAGTGCTGATTTACGGATGAAAGTATTTTAGTTGCTTGTTTATACTTTGATATTCTCTTATTCATTTTAAAGGGGTCAAAGTTAAAAATGCAGTTTAAGAAATAAATATTCAATTTTACGTTGTTTCTGCAACATTTTTTTATATTTACATGTGTGTTTAAAATATTTGATTTAAAAAAAATGTACTTAAAAAAGATCTGTAGCATTTTGTTGCTATTTTATAAAGAACAGGTAGTGAAAATGAAAAGAGTTGTTTTAGGCAACATTTTAATTGCGCGCTATGTTAATTTTAGGCCTGCATCTGATGCTATGTATGTATATAAATGTGTTATATAAAGATTTTTGGTAATCTCAGAAGCTGCTATATTATAGGCAGCAGCTTAGATAGGAAAATGCCATTGAATGCTTAAAGGCAAAATGTTATAACAATAAAGCTGTAGGCTTTACAACTTTTTTAGACATATAAATTTTTAAACCTTTATTTTTAAAAGGCGATATTATATATGACTTTCTCTACCTTTGAATAATTTTTTAATTAAAAAAAGCCCATATATAGATATATGTATACCTATACGATATGTAACAAAACGCTTTAATAAACTCTGCCTTTTTCTAGGAAGAAAGAAAAGCGTTAGTCTTGAAGAAACTTTATTACACTTTTGTTAATAATATAAACAATTTTTGTTTCTTTTATTTTGGAAATAGCTTTGTAAATTTACTTATCCCTTAGCGTAGCGTACTATTAAATCGTTTATTACAAACTTTATACTTTCGTCTTTTTTTTTTGTTCTTACAATAAAAATTATTACATGTAAGAAAAATAGTTGTGTGATGGCCATAAAGGGAATTTATATGGATTTTTTTCTTACATTCTATTGCTGTTTGGTTTTTTTGCTGCCATAAAAGCAAATAGACTTAAACAAAGAAACACCTTAAATTATAAACACGTGTTAAAGGTCATATATGGTAAGACCTTTCCACACAATCCACAAATGTATATACATGTAGAATAGTAGAGAAGCTCGCCAAAAAGTTTTTAAGATTCAACTCAAAAAATAAAGTCTGGTATACAACATGCCTTTCAATTTGGTTACAAAATAGTTAGTAATCATGCCTCAGTGCCGCTTACCGTTGACTGTTGCGGTGACTTTGTTTTTTTCTTTCTTTGGTAAAATCGCAATTTTACCAAAACCGTAAGCATCATAATATTTACATATTGAGTCTCTCGAATTGACCTACAATTTTTAAATTTTGCAAAACATTCTCCATCGTGAGTTCATATATTTGTCATAAGTTGCTAAACCAAACTTAAAAACAATCGAGAAGCCTCAAATCATCTGTCACTGAAAACAGTGTTGCCAATCTTAATTTGTCGCAATATTTAGTCCTGAAATAAAACCTAATGAAACCTCAGCAAAGTCTTTCGGGATTGATTAAAAACTAAATACTTTTCTATCGATATTGAGCTTGTCTAAGGCAAACGTACATACATATGTACAAAAGTTAAACATATGTAGTACATATGTATGGATGTATGAACATTTAATTTTTTGTTCATTATTTGTTTGGTATCATAAAATATAAAAAAATAATAAAAATACTTTTTTCTTTGTTTAAAACATTTTGTTGTTATTTTTGGTAAAGAATTTTATAGAACACATTCTATATTTTTTTACTACATCTGTAATCATGTTATGTTTTTATTAGTTTTTATATTAAAAAAGTCCCAAACCCAATTTCTTCATTTTATTTATTTTTTTCTTTTTTTTTAATTTTTATCATTTATTATTGGAATTGGAAACATACATAAAAAATTATTTTCGAGAAATTAAATGCAAAATTTCTAATATTTTAAATATTTAAAAAAATAGATTTCACTGTTTATAAGATTGTTTTTGGAAACTTTAGTAATAAAAATTTTTAAGATTTATTTGAAAGTAAAAACTTTATAAATTTTTAAAAGAAAATTTTTAATAAACTTTCTGTGTGGAAAAAATGCTTGCTATACAATATAATCCATTTTTAACAAATGTTTTAAATATTATCTGTTCAAACAATATTTTTATTCAATTTTTTTCTTTTTTTTTTTGGAAACACCTTGAAATCTTATTATAAATTCTTTATTATGTTAAAATATTTTCCATAATTTTTCGTATATAGAAATTTTTTTAATATATTTTTGTTGTATAAAGTTATTATTATTTTAAAGGTAGTACGCAATCAATAGGTTCAGAGCAACGTGACATAAGATCACGACTGAGCAAAAAAAAAATCTTCTAAAAAAACTTCATGCAATATTTACAGTTGCAAGTTAACCTACAGGTGCTATTTATCGATGTAAAAAATCCCTTTTCACAAAATATATTTTTAACGAACTGTTTTATTATCAGAACATTTTGTTAATTTTTATTATTAAAGATTTACAAAATATATTTTTCTATGCTTCTTCATGTCTTTTTTTATATAGTCTTTGCACCAAAGTATATGTAAAGCACTTGACAAACCACTTGAACAAAAAACAGAAACAGCACTAGCAGCCCACAGTATCATAACTGGACATATTCCACACACTTTAAAAATGAAAGAGTGTTACAAGAAGAGAGAGTAATTATTTGAAGAGATATAGATATGCTGGAAATGATACACATAATTAACGTCCCACCACATAAGAGATTAAATTACAAGAGTGATACAGAGAAAGGCACGCGAACATACGGACATACAGTAGACAAATACAGTCGATCAAAACAGAGATTAGTTGTTAATCTTCTCTTATCTCTTTTCTTTATATGAAAAAGCAACGTGACTGATTGATTGATTCGTCATCGCACAACCCAAACGCATAAAGCTAGAGACATGAACTTTGGACTGTGGGTTCCTCTCCTGTTAAATAGACTCACTGGGAAGGGATTTTTAGAAATTAAAAATTTTTAGGGGGTATATAAAGGTAAAAAAGGGAAATCTCGTTAACCTTGTAAGTACAAGCAAAGAAAAAACATAAATGAATATGGTCACGGTAATATG
>NDXZ01067127.1:273-10375 GCA_003055125.1 Paykullia maculata | reverse complement strand
TAGATCATAAATCCGGAATTATACGAGTCAATACTTTTAAAATATTATATAACTATTTGCTTTTAATGAGTAAAATATCCAATTGATTGTATGGGCTTACAGAGCTCATTATCAATAGTGTAATATATACGGCTTTCTGAAAACGAAACTGAGATTTTTTACTACTGTATGTTACGTTTTACAGAAACATTTAGAAAAACCTTTAGAGTCGGTTTGAAATCCGTCATGAAATTCAAAAACATCCGTTGAAAATACAATTACTTATACTTATAGTATGTAAACCCAAATGAGAATCATAACAACTCATTTAAGTGGCTTCTAACAATTTCTTTAGTCTAAGTGTATGCAGATTTTATTTCTTTTCAGATATCTCGTGACTAAATTATTACCTTTAACAATATAATCTTGTTATTAAAAAATTACTTCTAAGTAATGCAGACGGTATGTTATACTCATTGAAAAGTATGTTATTGAGTAAGAGAAATTCATTACTCAGTTTTCGCTGGGTATATAGACTAAAATTTATAATAAAAAAACCAAGATTTCTAAGACTTTAAATACCTTTCGGACATGTAAATACATTCGTACATATATAAGTATTCACACATAGATACATACATAAATACACGTAGTAAAGGGTATAAAAGATTTGGAGCCGAATATAGCGCTCTTGTTTTAATAGGCCTTTTGGTATTTGAAACTAACATATTACACTTGTTCTAACGCCAACTTGCTTTAAAAGAAAAATTGTATAGGTATTTCCAAACCTTTTTTGGTGGCTTTTGTCTCTTACATCTTCTCTTTAAATCAAGTATATTTCACTTGCAAGTTCTTGATTCTTTTTATTTTAAAATAACTAAGAAATTTAATTAAGCTTAGCTAACCACCCTTGAGTAATAAAATTTACCGCAAATAAATTATTTTTTTTGTCATCTTTTCGATGAGAGAAACAAAACAATATTTTTGTTGACGAAAGTGGGTTTAAACAAAAATTTTATGGCTCCCACTTGTAAACTAAACTAACAGCTACATAATACTTAAAAATAGTTTACAGTTTATGTAAAAGTTTGTTAAAAGACGTAAATATATACACACATGCATACGAGTACATGCATACGAGTACATACATATGGGTTGAAAAGTGTACGTTTGCATAAAATATCTCTGTAGTTCTATTTAAATTTCTACGGCTGAAGATGTATCGTATCTGAAAATTTGGCATTCTGCTAAATTAAGTGTAAATAATTTAATAAAAATTGTTTTTAATATTAATATTTCTTGTGGTAATACTTTAAATGCCTCTTTATGTCAAAACTGTCGGGGTGTAAGTAAGAACCCGCTACAAATTTCTTTATTACTTGAAAACCATTTAGTAATTGCCAAATGGCGCCTTAAGTTATTTCACTGAAAGAGCTTACAGCAAAACAAAAAGAAAAACTACAAACAGTATAACACTTTAGTGAGTTTATCCAAATATTAAACAGACTTTTTGCACTCCAGCTGATGTTGTTTGCTTTTACATTTATAAATTAAGGGTGGGAAGGGGGGTTCATTTTACTTTTTTGTTTACAAAGTATTTTAAAAGGTGACATGAGGATGAAATTCAATTTTTCCTAAAATTTCGCAAACTACATACATACATCTATACAAATTAAAGCAAAACTACTTCCTCTTTACGAAAATTTAATTAAATACAAAAACACTTAAAAACAAAGAACAAATGAAATTTGTAATTTTCTCACACATGTGTTAAATTTTTTTTTTTTTTGTTATTTACCTTCTTCTAACCGCTTTCAAGAAGTTAGTTAAAAAAATAAAAATAAAAAACACTTGGGTTTTGACGTCAAAATGTCTATAAGAGTGTGCAGTGCAGTCATTTCTGGGGCTAAAATGTTGCACATGTTGCAATTACTTGAAATAATGAATCTGTAACCATATGTATTCTTTCTTATTTGTATAGCTAGTGTTCGAAGCAAATCAATGCCAATATTAAAAAGAAAGCAAAAATAAAAAGTTAAATGGTTGTTCTTTTCAGATTGCTGTATTAGCAAATTCTATTTTTAAGTACTAAGGCCAAAACGAAATGCTTGAAATTATAATCGAGCGCAATTGCAATGAATCATACAATTTAAAATAAAATTTTAAGGGTTGCTATAAATTAAATTTTAAAGAAAACAAATTTTTACAAAAGTTTTTATAATGAATTTTTTTGTTTTGGTTTCTTTTTAAAACTGTATTCAATTGTTCAATTTCGCAGGGAAAAAATTGAGGCTCTAAAAATTCTTCTGTGCCATTAGAAAACAAGTTTAATAAAACAAACTTTTTTTGTATTTTATAATTGTCATATTTATTGAACTTTTTAATCTATAAATTTATTAATATCATGTGTAAAACTACCTTTTTAAAATAAAATAACATATTGATTATATTACAATTTCAAAGAAATGGGGCCCATAATCATAGTCATAAACAAAGTATACTTTAATAGTCATAAAGAACACTTTTGTTAAAAGTCTGCTTTTGGTGTACTATAGATGACTTAAAGTATACTTTGAGCGTAAAAGTCTGCTTTAAATTTAAAAATAGGTGAAGCTCTTTTTAACTTACCTTAAGACATAAAATCACCAGGTTTTCGCAAAATCACTTTCCATAACTTTTGTTGTTTTTTTTTGGGAGGTTTTTCTTTTCTCTTTTATTATTTTATACAAAAAATAAAAATATTTTTTAGAGTTTGTCACTTCTGTTTTTTAACAATATACAAAATCAGCTGAGCAGAGTTCCCACTTGCTCATATTCTATTACAATTTGTATGAAAACATTTTGCTATTTGATGTGTCACCCATTTAAAGCTGGTTTAATTTAAAACATACTTTATTTTTGACTATAACGGCAAAATAGTTAATTAGAGGTTTTTATTTTAAAGTCGTTTTTAAAAAGATTCGACTTTAATTTGTAACTATTAATACGGGCCATGAACTTTAAGCCAAAATAAAATTTATTTTAGAATTTCTGTATTTAAAAAAATGTTTTTTTTCATATAAAGGCAACTTCTATTGTTCGAAAATAGTTTAAAAATTTTCTAAAAATACTGAAAAACTGTTAAGTAGTTTTCTGTCGACCTTTTTGTTTAAATAAATAGACAAGCTTGAGGTCAAGACCTTGTCTATTTATTTAAACATTTAGTACTGAAAAACTTTAAATTTTAACAATAACCGATAAATTTTCTTAAAAATTTTATTTAAAATTAGTTTAATTCGAATTTAAAGTCGAAGTCTAAGTTTTAAAGTCTAGAACATAGTGCAATTACATACACAGGAGAGTACACCTTATTTGATCAGTTGCTTTATGTTTAATGTCAAAATTTTGTACATTTTTTTTATTCTTTTGCTGTTTGAAATTACCAAACTTTTTGTTACAAACTTTTAACTAAAAATCTTCGAACTAAAAATCTATCTTCTATAGTTACACCATGATCATGTTTCATTACACTAATACCCTGATATGCGTTGTTTCCATTTACGTCGTCAAAATGAATTTTAGTAACTTTAAAAGGCGTCGCTAAACTTTCGAAGTGCGTCGTCAAAAAACAAAAAAAAATTGATGGCGTGTGGAATGGCGTTGTTTTCTAGATCACGCGTGGTGGATTGCCTTTTTAATTTTTGTTCTATGTTTTATTTTAATTTTAAAGATCTTTTTTGCATTAATTTTTTTTTATTTGTTTATGTTGTTTCATTTTCAAAATAATTATTTTTTTCATTACTTTATTAAAAAATGTTTTTTGTTGTTGTAAAATAAAACAAATAAAAGCTGGCCTTTAATTTCTTTCGGCAACTCTGAATTAACACAAAAATTTTTTTTAACCGAAATATCAAATTTATTAAACTTACAGTTAATTTCCTAAAGATGTTACACAATGGAAAATATGTAAAAATAAAAAAACCTTCAACTTAATTAATTAATTTTTTTTAACTTTTTAAAAAAATGCAAATAAACTTTAATTTATTTAATTTAAAACAATGCCCAAGTAATTTTTTCGAAAGTCAGTCTAAAAAAACAAATTTATAATTTAAGATAGTCAAAATAAATAATTTTGTAACAATTTAAAACAAAATGTAATTATGTTATATTGTAGTTCATAATGTGATAACAATTTTTTACCAACTTTAAGTTATATTCGACAATCAAATTTAATTTAAAATTTTTCCAAAGATTAATTTTTGCCTATTGAAAATTTAAGGAAAAAAATACTTACACAATTAAACTAAAAGACTTTCGGTTAATCACATCGTATTTATGTATTTCAGAATTTTCTATCTAGAACTATCACTACAATAATGTAGGACTCGTTTAAAACGTAAAACCCAATAAACTTTCCTTAAATTAATTTTGCCTGTTTATCTCTTCAACAATATGACGTAAAAAGTAATATATAAAATTAAATTATTTCCTAATGATATTACTCATAAAAAACAAAATGTAAACATTGTTAAAATATAAAGAAAAAGGAATATTGCATGATAAACTAAAATTTTCTATAAAATATAAGCTTATTGCTGACATTGAATTTTTCAAGGATACTCTAATACACACACACACATACATACTTATGTATGTACATAGACAGCCACGTTAAATTGTTAATATTTGATAATTTAAAAAGAAGTGTTGTATGTATGTATGTATATATATGTTTGTATACAATTTCATTGGCTATTATGAATTTGATTTTAGACCATCAGAACTTAACACATTAGAACATTAGAACTTAATTTCACAAAACAACACCAAAATTGCTTTTGACGATAACCCAGGCATAGAATAGAATTCGAATGTAAATGTATGTATGTATGTATATGTCTGTTTGGTAAGACTAAGAGTGTCTTGATTTTATCAAAGCATGAACCTAAAGTTCAACTTTATTTATACTAACCTTATGTTATTAGGCGGTTTTCACACACAGACATGGTTAAGTAAAAAAAAGGGTTTGTTTTATGTGTTAGAAGGGCAATAGTTAGAATTTTAGTTCTCAAACTGTCCTTCAATTAAAATAGAGAATTTATAAGAAGTTATTTCTTGACCTTATTTTTTATAAAAAGAAAATTTACAAAAATTTGCTATAAAAAAGAATTTATCAAAAAAAATGCTATACATATGAATCAAAAAATTACTAAAACTACATAATTTTTATTCAATATTAATAAATAGAAAACTTAAAAAAATAAAATAAAGAGACAAATCCATAGTTCCGTAAGAAAAGACAATTTTTATAATAATATAATTAAATTAAAAATAATTCTAAAAAAAAAGAAAATTCATAAAAAAAAATTTAATTTTGCCTTAAATTTTCTTGAAACGAAAATTATTAAATATTTTATGTAAAACAATCATTTATCAAGCAATTTTTATATAACAAAAATCAAAAAATATTTTGTCTTCAAAATATATAAATAAATCAATAATTAATTCAAAGTTGTTTTAAAAAATGAAAATTAATGGTATTGGCCCATAATCATAGTCACAAACTAAAGTCGATTGTTTTTTAAAACGAGTAAAAACCTTTTATTAACTATATTGCTAATATAGTAAAAAATAAAGTATGTTTTAAACTAAATCAGCTTCAAATGGGCGACACATCTAATAGTAAAATGTTTTCATACAAATTGTAACAAAATATGAGCAAGTGGCAACTCTGCTCAGCTGATTTTGTAAATTGTTGACGAATGAAACAAAAAAGAAAAAAACAGAAGTGCGAAAAAAATTTAAAAAATTTTTATTTATTAAAAAAAAAAACAAAATTAAAAACAACAGTTAAAGAACTTAATTGAATTTTACATAAAAAAAATAATGAAAGCAATTAGAAAACAAAGGTTGCCTGGCGCATCTTCCTCTCTAGTTACAAAAATTAGTTCTCTTAAATTTGACGTCACACACGGCAGAAAAATATAGAAACTACATGTAAAAGATGTAAATTTCATGGAGATTGTTTAAAAAAGTAAAAGAAAAGTGATAAAAGTTTTATACTTTTAACAATTAGAAAACTTAAGTGTTTTTATTTATCATGATGTGTAAAAGCAGGCACTGTTCAACCAAAAAGCAACGAAGGCTGGCTTATTACCGAAGGTTTTTTAAAAGAACACATAAAATTGGCCCAAAATATAATTTTTTCCTTAGAGCTCGGATGTATTTTTAAAAATGAGACCTAAATAATGAACTCTCTGAATTTTCCAAGCAAAGAAAACGCAAAATAAATTTTTTTTAATAAATTAAAAATTAATAAAATAATGAGCTTTAATTTTAAAAAAATATTTCTATAACAAATATATATATAAACACTAGCGGCCATATGTATAATGAAAAATTGACATGGAGTTAGCATAAGTGTAATTTTTAATGTATTTTTTTATCCATTCTGCTAAACTCATGTTAACTTAAAATTAAACTCTTAAAATTAGCTGCTCGATATTCATTATAAATAAACTCTTTGCTAACACCCTGCTTAGCCTAATCGGCTTGCTAGTGAGCAGAAAGTTATGTGCGATGTATAAGCTGTGGCTAAATTTTCATTATACATATGGGGGTAGATGTTTTTATTTATAAAATTGGCTTAAAAACGGTAATTTATCATATGCCTTACTTCTAACACCGGAATTAGCAAAAGTATACTTTACAACTCTCTAGTACATTTTGTTTATGACTATGATTATGGGCCATTGTTTTTTATAAAATAAAAAATGCATAAAAAAGTTTTTTTTATTAAATTTATAAAAGTTTGTAAAAATAACTGTTGCTAAAAATTTTATATTAAGATAAAATTTATAAAAAGATCTGAAAAAAAAGAGAAAAAAAATTATCATTAAACCAACAACATTTAAAATGTAAGAAATTTTTTAATTAATCTTGAGCCAAAATAAAATATTAAATATTTTTAATAAAAAGAAAAATTTTTAATATATGTAGGTATATATGTATTTAAAAAAATTTTTTTTTCTTTTATAAAAGTTAACTTTGCAAAAATGTTCAATTAAAACAAAAATTTTAAAAATTTCTGTTCTTTTTTTTAATAAAAAAAAAAATAATTACAAATTTATCTTAAAAATGTATGCTTCAAAAATTTGTTAAAAAATTCTTAATTAATACAGAGTTTTTTAAAATATTTCTTTTTTTCAGTGATTTAAAAAAAAAACCTTTCTTGCAATTAAATAATAAGTGCTAACTTTATAATTTTTAAACGGCCTTCGTTGGTAATAACTGTTTTAGAAGTTTTGTTAAACGATAGCTTTAGTCTTTAGGTAAATGGTTTCCTTTTTTCATTTCTTATTCGTTCTAAACTTCAAAGACAAATGGCCTTTGTATGCGTTTGTCGTTTAGATTTTATTGTTATAACATTTACTATCGATATTAATATATCAGTACATATAAATATTGTTTAAAAAATGGACTTATTGTTTCGTCGTACTTTAAGGAGTTTTTGTTTTGGAAAAAAAAAATCAGCTGATATATGAAAAAGCCGCGACTGCATTAATTTTTTACCTAATAATTAATATGATGTGCACAAATTACAACAACGAAATAAATGGTTGCCGTAATTTGTGTACGTTTGTTTTGCAAGTATTATGTAATTAGTGAAAGGTATTTAAGATTCGGCAATGCCTTGTTTTTAAATTGACAAATTTCTCTGCCAAACAAACGATTTTTCTGCTTCCACTTGTAACTTAATTAAAATTTATTTTTTGATAAAAAATCTGTTTTTTTATAAATTATTTTCTATTACTTATTGAAATCACAACGTAACTGATATCGAAAAAAAATGGACATCGAGACATACATACGCCACGTGGCGACATCGCATTGCGTCGACAACTGCAACTGAAATTAAGGTTGATATCTCACGAAATTGATAAATTTGTTGCGCTATTTTTAAAATATTTTAATTACACTTTTGAATAAATTTAAACATTATTTAATGGTTATTTTGAATTGTCTTTTAAATTTCCTAATATAAATAAAGTTTTTTTTTTTAATTTTTTATTAAACATCTACAAAAAAGTGAAACTGAATTTTATCTTGCAATTGTTTGATGGAAACTTATGATATCAATTACGTTAAATCACAAAACTTTTTTTAATTTACACAAACTAAATATACTACAAGCCAAATAGTTTTTTTTAATGAAAAAAAAACTGTTTATTTTTATTTGCATTAGTTTTTTTACAATTTCACTTTGTTTTTATGATGCATGTTGTTTCTGTGCAGCGTTAAAAGATTGAGCATTATTAAATATATAGAAAAATATTATACAATTTTTTTTATTTATTTTTTATAAAGCAAATACTGTTGTTTTTATTTACTGCAAGTACAGCTAGCGCCAATCCTACAAAAAGAAAAACAAACAAATTAATTATTAAACAAAATTAAAGTAAGATTAACTAAAATTGTTAAAGAAAAAAATCTTAATACGATTCTCTCATGTTTTTAGAGCATAAATATGAGTACAAAGTACTTGCAGTGTAGACTCAAATATAAAACTAATGATTTTTATTTAAACTAGTTGTTGTTGCTGTTTTCCCCCTGCTGCTTATAATTTACATTTGGGTGCAAAAGTTGATTTTTTTCTTTTTTTTATTAGATTTGCTTGATTTTTGATTTATTTGATCTACGCAGAAGACTGTAGTGATTAATGTTTAAAATGTTCGATACAAATCTGCTACAAATTCGAAATGTTAATGAGTAAATAGTTTAATGAACTTTTGGAAACAACACACAGAGCATGTGTTTTCAGGGTTTTCCACTAATTTAATGCTAAAATTCACAGAAACAGAGTGTGTAAAAATTTTACAATTTGCCTAAATTAAAATTTTAATTTGTTTTTCTTTTGTTCTTTTTATTGCTTTCTGGCGGCACACAGTGGGGTATTTTATATGAAAATTTAAAAAAATTAAAAAAAAAATCAGCTATTTCCAAATTTTCAGTGGAATTGCATTTAAATTGATGTTATGTAATTTTGTTAGGCACGACCAAAAGATTCAATAAAACAGGGTCCCTCAAAAAACTCACCTTTAAGTTCGATATCAATTTGTATTTGAAATTGTACTTTATTTTTATTAGACGCTCACTAGCTAAGATCTTTAAAAAACCTTTTCGATATTCTTAAAATCATATAAGAATTAAACATGCATGCATCAAGAAATATTTTTGATGTTTAACAAACCAAATCTCAAAATGAGTTTACCCAACACTTTTTAAAGGTACAGCGGGTAGTAAAAAAAGGTTAAAAAACTTTGCTTAAAATTGATTAGAAATATTTAAGCAAATGAATGATAAAAAACTTGGATAACTCTATGGAATTAAATAAAACATTTAGGGTTTATCAGAACTTTTTAAAATTACTCAGTAAATACTGCTACTGCTGTTATCTACATTTCTTTAGAGACCCTTTCAGTTTGCTTTGTTATTGTTTTCTTTTTTTTATCAGTGGTTATAATAAAGGTATTCACGTCACTAATTTTATTCTAACAAAAGTGAGAAAATGTGTAAATTTATTTTTTAATCTTGAGAACTACAAGGTCCAACTTTTGTTTTTTATTTGAAAATTATTTTTGATATTTTTATTCATTCATTTGATAATTTATTTCTTTACAGGGTCTGTTTTGTTATAGTTTAGAACAGACTTGGGGAATTTCAATTAATATTTTTTAACTAATTACACATGCGATTGGAAAAACTAAATGTAATTTATTTTTTTATTCACAAATAAATGTAATTGTTATTGAAAATTATCAATTACACATTACACGTGTGACTCTGCGCATGTGACTCTGACGCAATTTTGTCCTTTGCTACATGCTGTGTACTTTCACTTGCTAGCTTTAAAAACACCCAGTTAAAAAATGTTACCGATATGCTGAACATTTTTGTAACGTCAGAGTTACATGCGCATGTTGCTTTTTACATTTCGTGTACTACAAGCTTAAGTAAAAATTGTTGTTTACATATAACTTGTAAATGTAATTAAAAATATCAAACTGACATTACATGTTATTGGTAAAACTAAAACCATCACTGTTTATATTTCATATAGTTGTAATTTAAACCTTAAATACAT
>NDXZ01067118.1:0-12403 GCA_003055125.1 Paykullia maculata | reverse complement strand
TGATTATGGGCCAATATTTTTTGTGTAAAAAAAAAAAAAATTTCGAGATAATTTTTTTTGCTTATATCTCGGTAATTGTCGGATTTTCAATAGCGTGTTCGTAATACATCGGGGGGCTGAGAAAAGTTAATTTCAATAGACTGACAGACGGATATGGCTAAATCCACTTCCCTACCTAAGGACTCAGAATATATATACTTTATGGGGTCGCAAACGAATATTGTAGAAATTTTTCCACCCTTGGTGAAGGGTATAAAAAAACATATACAGTAGCCCAATAAAGTCTACATACAGCAATTTTAATGCTATTTAACAAAAAATTTAAAGTATTTTTTACTGTATGATATTACAGCAAATACTTTAATGAATAAAACATTAAAAAAATTCCAAGGTTGTCATTTTTTATTCAACAATTTTTATAAAACAAAGTTTAAAAAACTGTATGTTCACTTATTTGTGATACTTTTTTAAACTGAAATTGATCTTTTTCTAATTTAAAGTCATGAAAATTCGCTAATATTTTTTGGTTTTAAGTCTTTTTTTTTAATAAATATATTTTTATTAATAAAATATATTTTATATATTATAAACGAAAATGCAGTGTTAATAGAAAAAATTATACATTTTTGCACTGTATGTAGATTTTATTAGCTACTGTACCTACATATTATGTTGAGGGATAAAAAAAAGGAACTTTCAGCTCCCTCTTCAATGTGGTTTCCAAACATGCACTTGTACACTAAATACTGCTATTACAGGTGAAACACAATTAGCACAAGCTATACACATAGTTAAGCTGTTCATTAATGTTTTATATATTTTTTTGATAATTTTTTTATACATTCTTAAATATACAAAAAAACGATTTTATTTTATTTGTTTATATTAAGCTACTATCCAATACGACTAACTATGGTGCAAATTTTATCCCGATCGGAAGACATCGGTTTCAAAAGTTGGTCTACTTGACATGAAATGACCCTAATATATATAAAGTTTTTGATGATTACCTTCATTTAAGTAGAATAAAAACAAGAAATTTAAAAAACATAGTTGCTACAGACTATCCCATAAAAAAATTTCTTTCTTTTTTTATATACCTTATGTAACTTATATTAAACTTTATGATTTCAACTTTATAGGCCCGCAAATTTTTTATTAAATTCTTTTTCTTTGCATAGAAGCTAAGAAAAATCCTGAACAATTATTTACCAAATAAGTCAATCAATGTAACTCTATATTAGTTTGAAAACAATAAGGTTTATAATTTCTCCAATACTTCATAAAATTAATATTCTTTGTATGATATTTTTTTTGTAAAGTAAAGACATAACTGCATATTAAAATTCCTAAAAAATGTATAAATTAATGTTAGAGAAACATTTTTCTAATCGGTCTTACAACATGTTTTAAAAACACAAACTATTGAGTTTTATACTAATCTTTATTTAAACCTATACCATGCATGTTCAATAGATGAGTAACTAAGAAGTAGTGTTATAAGACTGACAAACTGAGTTACAAAAAAATATGAAAACTGGTTGAGTAAAGAACTAAAGATAAAAAGGAGTGTAATAATATTAAAATACAGTAAGCTCTTGCTCTGATTAACAAAACAATTCGAACATTCCGCCCGCCTCGTTACCACAGGGGACGAAAATTTAAAAATTTGGTATGAAATTTTAACAATAAAATTAAGAGCTTTAGCAAGTTAAATATTGTATAACTCAAAATATTGAATCCTGGTTATCAGATACCGGCAATGGACACAGTTTAACCAAAGGACGTTTCAGAATAGATGATGCCGTTTTCACAGTTGCTACTTTTATAAGCCCATCAGGATCTGGATAAACTTCTAGGATACGACCTAAAGGCCATTTGGTGGGAGGGTATCTTTCATCGGCAATAAGAACTAATAAACCCTTTCTTAACGAGTTCTTTCTATGCTTCCATTTAGACATAGACTTAAACCGCTGCAAATACTCATTGGACCAGCGCCTCCTATAGCTTTTCATCATTTGTTGTATAAGTTATAGACGTGATAATCTTGATACTGGCAAATCACAAACTGATGGCTCTGGCACTGCATTAAACGTTGATCCCATTAAGAAATGTGCTGGCGTAATTGCGTTAACATCTGAAGGATCATCAAACAGGGTGCATAGTGGCCTTGAATTAAGGACAGCCTCGATCTGCGCTAAAAGAGTAGATAGCTCCTCAAAAGTTAAGGCGGTGTCCCCAAGATTCTGCGCAGATGAAATTTTACTGATTTTACACTGGCCTCCCATTTTCCGCCAAAATGTGGTGAGGATGGAGGGTTGCCAAGATTGGTAATAATTCTTGAAATGCCTTAGCAGACTGAATGAAAAGGCTCTGCATCAGCTCCTATTAAGTTCTTACCACAATCACTAGTAAGCGTGGAACAAACACCGCGTCGAGCTACAAATCTTTTAAAAGCTGCCAGAAACCCCTCTACTGAATAATCTGAAGCGACTTCAAGGTGTACGGCTGACATTGAGAGGCAAACAAAAAGAGCAATATAACCTTTATATCGGTTCCCATGGCGATCTCGCCATGTCTTTATAAGCAATGGACCTGCGTAATCAACACCGGAATGAAGAAATGGCCTTGCAGGAGTTGTTCCGTTGATTAAAAGTTGACCCATAAGCTGTCGTGCCGCTACTCCTCTAATTCTAGCACAGCGTACACATCGGGGATTAAACATTTTATTAGATAAACGGCCACCTAGTATCCAGTAAGATTGCCACAGATGTACGCACATTACTTGGGTTCCACCATGAAGAGTCTTCTCGTGTGCTTCCGTAATCAATAGATTAGTGATTGTTGACTTGGATGGCAAAAGAATCGGATGTTTTGTATCTTGGTCAAATAGAGCGTTACTTAACCGCCTGCCAACACGAAGTAAGCCAAATGCATCAATAAATGGTGTAAACTTGCTTATTGGATGAGAATTTGGCAACTGATGTTTCTTGTTAAGAGCTCGAATTTCGGCCTGAAAATAAGAATTTTGAGTTAGCTTTATCCAAAACTTACGCTCATGGTCTAATTCTGTTGGTTTTAATGGCTGCTGATCAATAGATTTGTTGATGATCTTTGATCAAAATTGACGGCAGATGGCAGTCACTCTTAGCAAACGTGATAGTTTTGAGAATCTGCTAATCAAGTCCCAGATCGGGTTTTCTTGCTGATGACTTACTATATTATCAACTCGATTAGTTGATCTTTTCTCTAGATTTGTGTCACTTAACTTGGTGGTTTAAGCAGGCCAAGATGACGAATGGTGCAAAAGCCATTTTGGCCCATGCCACCATAAGGGATGATCGATAATCTGTTGAACTGAGAGGCCTCAAGATGCACAATCGGAAGGATTGCTTTTTCCTGGAACGTGATGCCATTTGTCATGGGGTAGAGCCTCTTGAATTTTCTGAACACGATTAGAAACATAATTTTTCCCGCGGGACGCATGTCCTTTTATCCATGGTAATGCCACGGATGAATTTGTCCACAAATGAATTGAAACGTGATGATAATTCAACACGGTATTTATATGAGCAACTCTTTTGGTGAGAATAACTGTGGCATTTAGCTCAAGACGTGGGATTGTCATTCGCTTTAATGGAGCCACCTTTGTCTTCGATTCGACAAGATGCACCGATATGGAGTCAAAATCTGTGATGATACGTAAATATATGACCGCTGCCATTGCAACCTCAGAGGCATCTGAGAAACCATGGATTTCCACACCAAGAATTGTTGAGGATGAAACGACTGTTGCAGTGCTTGCACCGATTAGAGCTTTTGCACTGAGCAATGCGATGAGGACCGAGACAATTGAAGCAGAGATTCTTTGAGGTAAGGACATCATGTTTTTGCTGAAGAGTCTTGCTGTTATAGATGTCACAGATAGAAATGAAATGATTTGAGCTGCAAAAAGAACAAGAGACATTAAACGATTGAGCGACTAACTTATTTGAAACCTCAACAGGACTTTTCTGATTTGCAGACGTAGCTACATGTGAGCTTGCAGTTGATTTTTTTGGAGCTTTTAATGGAATTGCTCTAGGAAAATTTGTAGTTCAGAAAATGTTGCAGGCTATTTAGATGAGCTGCGACATAGTTCCCAAGTTTCATGAGATGATGTGTCCAACCGTCGCACTACCATATAGAATATAATAATATGATCTCACTATAAAACTGGTGAGCCTACGACTTTCATATTAGGTGCACAATAGGTTCCAAGCTAGATCAAAATCCTCTGATGAGACTGGTTAATTAGAAAAACATTGCAACACTTCGCCACTGAGACTGCTTTGAAGATAATAAAACTTTTTAACTGGTGTAAATTCACTACTTAACTGAATCATGGAAGTAAATAGATCATGGAATGGCCTCCAATCATGATAATTTCCTAAAAACTTTGGCCAGGTGATTTTTGGTAAGGAACGCAAATAAGAGGAGATGCTTGTAGATTGGTTTAAGATACTACTATACACAGATGAGTGAGCACTAATGACCTGGCATTGACGTACGTTTCCTCTCATACATGTCCTTGCATACATGTCCTCAGTAAAATATTTATGTTTTCTTACCTCCTCAGATAGACTGGTACGAGTCAGCTTGTCGTGATAGGTTTTGTATTTATTCCAATTAGCTTCTAGGGTTGACAATCGTGTTTCCACTTGAGCTTTAGTACATGCTTTTTTCGAAAGTGCTTGAAATTTCGTTAAGTCCGATTTTATATGGGAAGACGTCATCTCCCGATTGAGAAGCAGCGATTCATACGTTTCACTCATTATGATTTATATGTTAATCTTTATTTATAAAGAAAACTTTGGTAAATTGATTGCACTTGGTTTTTTTTTAATGTTTGTATGTATGTATGTATATGTATGTACATATCGCACACCCAGTTCAAAAGTGACACAACTAAAAATTTTCATTTTTCGAGTTTATATGCTTAAACTATGCACAATACACTTGTTTATCTATAAGAAAAATGTCAATGTATTTTGCTGTTGTTAACTGTTGCTAAAAAACAGTTATGTATTTCTTTGTGTTTCAATTGGTATAAAGTTGCAATTCATAAAAGTGACTTATTTTTAGTTGTGTCAGAAAATATAATGG
The DNA here is from genome assembly GCA_003055125.1 of Paykullia maculata. Taxonomy (NCBI): domain Eukaryota; kingdom Metazoa; phylum Arthropoda; class Insecta; order Diptera; family Rhinophoridae; genus Paykullia; species Paykullia maculata. Next base: position 7,258 of record NDXZ01067118.1, on the reverse strand, counting down.
TAATAGATCCCTACGCTAAGTGCTAAATAATTTTAATTCGAATGCAATGGTCCAACTTTTTTGTTTTTAACTATGTTTATTTACGTCAAAAACAGTTTATTTCGATTTCTGAAAAATTAAAACTTTTGAGTTGTATCACTTTTGAACTGGGTGTGCGATATGTTTATAAATACTTTAAATTTGTTTGTTAAAAAAAAACCAAAACAATATAAAATTAGGTAAGCACAAGAGCAGCATAGAATTAACTTGATGTTATAGTGGCAGAAAAACAGCAATGAACTAACAACAGTGGAATGTGAAAACAGCAGCATCCACAGTGCAAGGCCTAAGCAGCAAAAGTTAGCAGCAGAGAACTACAGCAGCAGTTGATTTAGCTCTGATGAAAAAAAACCGTAAGCAAAAACAATTCGCAATGATAAAAAACCAAACTGCAAGCAACAACAATATGCATGGAATGCTTTTGTGCACTATAAGTATTTTTACTTCTTTAGTTTTTTAGCAATAGCAATATTTTTTTTCAAGATTATTTTAACAATTTAAATAGGTGTTTTTTATATTTATACGTACACTAATTTTACGTTTAACTTGATGCACTTCTAAAGTTTTAATGTAAAGATTTATAACACTGACACTGATATAAGTACATATATAAATGCACAATTGTTATAGATGTTTTTTTAATGTGTGTTTTAAATAATTAATGACCAATCCGGTTTGAAGGACCAAAAAATATTAGAGAAAAATTGTTCTAATCGGTCTTACTATATGTTTGAAAAACACAAAGTATTAAGTTTTATATTAAAGTTTATTTAAACCTATACCGTGCATGTTCAATAGATGCGTAACTGAGAAGTAGTGTTATGAGACTGACAAACTGAGTTACAAAAAAATATGAAAACTGGTTGAGTAAAGAACTAAAGATAAAAAGGGATTGTTATAATATTAAAATACAGTAAGCTCTTGCTCTGATTAAGAAAATAATTTGAACAAGTAAAATTGATTAATATGGGGAGTTAATTAAAATAGCAAAATTTGTATTAAATACTACACAATCTATCGAATATATTTTCTTTCTACATTCCGAAAAGTGTTTTGTTTTTAAAAGGATATCAGACAACTCATCATGGGAAAATTTCAGGAGTTGGTTTTACAAATTTCAAGATTTGTCAATATATGTTTTTTAATTGTCTGTGCGGTGCCACACCCCCAGATCATCAAAAGTTTTGGCCTGAATAAGGAAAACAGTATAAGAGTTAATCGTACAAAATTTTTAAGATCATAGAAACAGTTCTCAAGATATGCCATTATGTAAATATATTTGAGTTTTATGGGCGGTGCCATACCCCTTCAAGGTCTGGCTGTAAAAATTTTGGAATGGGTAAAGTAGTATAAAAGCTATTTGCACAAACTTTTCAGAGCATAGATACAACAGTTCTCAAGATATGCCATAATATGTATTTAAGTTGTATGGGCGGTGCCACGCCCACCTTTGGCTTTTGATTTGTATGGCTATATAACCTGTTGTTCCTTCCAGCAAGAGAAATGCCGATTTGCCAAAATTGATAAAGATCGGTCTAGCCATTTGGGCGTGATGGAGTAACAGACAAACAAACTTACACCCCATTTTTATAAGATACTAGCTGTTTGCACCCGGCGTAGCCCGGGGTAACAGAAAATAAAGAAATTGTTATACCTATAAAGTTAAAATTTTTAATCCCTTACAGGTATATAATAATATATATTAAGTTTTTGAAGATCACCTTCATCTAAGTACAATAAATAAAAGGAAGTTTAAAAAAAACATAGTTGCTACAGATTATACCATAAAAAAAGTTGTTTCTTTTTTTATATTAAACTTTATGACTTCAACTTTATAGGTCCGCAATTTTTTTAAAATTTATTTTCTTTGCACATTAGCTAAAAAAATCCTGCCCAATTATTTACCAAACTCTATATTAGTCTTAAAACTATAAGTTTTATAATTTCTCCAATATATCATAAATTAATATTCCTAATATCGGAAGTACAATTTCCCTTAAACGATCCTAAAATTGCTTAATATGGGGAGTTAACATGCCCGCCTTTTGCGATTCCTTCCTTTTTTAAATAAAATAGCCAAATTTGTTTTAGAACCATACATAATCTGACAATTCTATATTTTCAAAAACATTTTGTTTGTAAAAGGGCATCAGACCATTTTAAATCTAAAGATTTGCCATAAAATGTATTTGAGTCGTATGGGCGGTGCCACACTCACTGGTTTGATCCTCACAATTTTGCCTCGATTAAGGAAAATGGTATTGGAATTAATCGTGCAAAATTTTGAGATCTTAGAGGCAACAGTTCTCAAGATATGCGATAAAATGTATTGCAGTTATATGGGCGGTGTCACACCCCCTGATCCCCTTCTCACTTTTTTTGGCTAAAATAAGGAAAAAAGTATAAGAGTTATTCATACAAAATTCTGAGACCTTAGAAACAACAGTACTTAAGATATGCTATAAAATGTATTTGAGTCGCATGGGCGGTGCCACACCCCCTGATCTGATCCTCATAACTTTAAGCTCGAATAAGGAAAATGCTATTAGAATTGATTGTTCAAAATTTTGAGGTCTTAGAGACAACAGTTCTCAAGATATGCCAAAAAAATGTATTTAAGTCGTATCCGCGGTGCCACAAAATTTTAATATTTTAGAGGCAACAGTTCTTAAGATATGCCATAAAGAGTATTTAAGTCATATGGGTGGTGCCACACCCTCTGATCTGTTCCTCATAATTTTTGGCTCGAATATGGAAAATGCTTTTAGAAATAATTGTACAAAATTTTAGGATCTTAGAGGCAACAGTTTTCAATATATGCCAGAAAATGTTTTTAAGTCGTATGGGCGGTGCCACACCCCCTGATGAGATCCTTATAACTTTTTTCTCGAATAAGGGAAATAGAATGAGAGATAATCGTACAAAATTTTGAGATCTTATAGGCAACAATTCTCAAGATATGCCTCAAAATGTATTTTAATCGTATAGGCGGTGTCACACCCCCTGATCCGATCTTCACATTTTAGGCTTGAATAAGGAAAGTAGTGCAACAGTTATTCGTACCAAATTTGGAGACCTTAGAAACAACAGTACTTAAGATATGCCATAAAATGTATTTGAGTCGTATTGGTGGTACCACACCCCTTGATCCCATCCTCAAAGTTTTTGGCTCGAATTAGCAAAATAGTATTAGAGTTAATCGTACAAAATTTTGAGGCCGTAGCTATAACGGTCGTCAAAATATAGCATAAAATGTATTTAGGTTGTATGGGCGGTGCCATGTCCACTTTTTGCTTCTGGTATATTTTAAGTCTAGTTATGCTAATTGATAATAGAATAACCCACGCAAAGTTTGGAGACGTTAAGTGTACCAGTTCTCAAGTTATACGATTAAAACCATAAGCTTCGTATGGAAGGTGCTACGCCCACCCCAAATTTAAAAAATATATAAAGCCTACTGTTCTTTCCAGGATAAGAAATACTGATGTGCCAATTATAAAGATCGATATAGCCGTTTGGGCGTGATGCCGTAACAAAAAAATAAACAAACAAACAAACTTACACCTCATTTTTATAATATATATAGGGATTTTGTTATTAAAATGGCCTTAATGATCTCCATTTTTATTTATGTTTTTTTCATTAGTCCAAATGTTGTTTAAAATAGAAAATACCATTTCGATTGGAATATTTGAGCACTTCTTTAAAATGTATAATAAATGCTACCTAACGCTTTTCTGCAGGCTTATTATTCTAATTTATTTATTTAATTTTTCTTAAGATGTGTAATTTTTTACTAAGAGCTATCATCAAATTATTCAGTATTACATGTTCATTTAATTTTTTTTCGTTATAATAATTAAACTAGGTTCAACATCTTCCCATGTGCAAAGTGGTTCCAATTATAAGTTTAGCGCGAAAAAAGTCGTTTTTCGGATGGCCCGACAAATACCCGACGTGCTTAACGGTAGTAAATTTTTTGTATATTTGCAATAATATTACTGCAGAATGGTTTTAAACTCAAATAATTGCTTTATTTTTTTTAATAAAAAAAAAAAATAAGTGAGCTTTTGAAAGCCTGTAAAATAAAGGGAAACGATTTTCTTTAATATTTGTTGCTTTTTTATATACAAATGAGGGATTTTTATTTTTTAAATCTTAATGGGCCGTTGATTAAGCATTCCGCTTAAGCAAAAAATGTGTGAAAATTGAAATGATTTCTTTTAATGTGCAATTTTTTCTGTATTGTAACTTATGTTAGACTTTTAAATGTGGATTTTAGTAGTTTCCGCCCCTATTTTTATGTCGTCATCATCTATAACATGTAAACTATAACACATGTAAAATGTGTAAAAAATCAGCTGCCGGTTTTTAACTAAACACATCTTCTAGTATGCAGAAGAGGACTAAAAAACAAAAAATTATTCTGTTATATTTTGCATTTTTATCAAAAGTGGTATAGAAAATAATGAAGATGGCGACAATAAAAATAAAATAAAGCAAAAAGCGTGAAATTTTGCTTTTAAACTCTTAAAAAAAGTTGACACTCACATCGAACAAAGAGTTCTTCGAGTGTTTCCCTAAAGTTGGTTCAATGAACTTTTTGTCTTTCCTAGTAAAGCCTTGTCGATGATTTTGGAGGAAGGCCCGGCGGATAAAACATCGAAACACGAACGATCTTCTAAACCATTTTTTAAAGGAGGACAAAGACTGGAACAATCGAAAACAAACTAAATCTCTTGTAAACACTTGCTCCATGGAAGAGTTAACGTTTGCTGCTGCAAGTTGTCATCGTAAATCAGGCAAAAGAGTTGATGCAGACGTAATTAGAACCATTGATGTTTCTCAGAAAAAGCTATTAAGAACAAAAACATTGTTAAGTATGCTATTAAAAATACTAATACCTTATAGCAGTGAAGAAGCGCTGGTGATGTACATTGATAGCGAATACCCAAAAAGTAATTGTATTGTTAACAGATTGGTAGTTTTTTGTATTTCCAGTGAATATTTAAACAGTGCGACTAAACAAAAAACACAAATTAACAGATAATAATATTAGTGCTTTTGATATGATTTCTCAGGTCCTATGTCAGTTAATTTTGTATGGATGGTGCCACACCCACTCAATTGAATGTGTCATACCAAGTCATTTGTTCGTACAAATTTGTATGCTTCTAGGTACTTTTATGACTTTTTTCGTGCTAAATTTGTAATTGGAACCACTGTGATGTGGGAACTTCACGCAGAAGAACCAACCCATTTTAGTACTTCAAGTTATTGATAGACGGCATCCCAAGGTAGATTTAAAAAGTAGTAGCGTCGCTACAAAAAATATAACAAAACAAAATCCACATTTAATTTGTTTTTACAAAAACACTTTAACAAGTTCAAAATTATTGCTGCCAACTGTTTTGGTAAACAAAAATTGATATTTGCAGCTTTCGGATAACCTACAAACATATATGTAATATTTGTGTGTAAAAAGTGCCTTCCGATAATTTGAAAAAAAAATTTACTATTTGGCCCAAAATCCGCAGAGATATTATTTTGATATATAAAAATATAGAACAAATAATGAACTCGAAATAAAATACAGGACATTTTATAGGTTTTTACATAAGAATACTTTATACAGAACAAAGCCCTCAAATACAGTACTGTTCTGTATTATACAGAACGGGTGGTCACCGTAGCTATAACACACATATTTTATTAAGTTTTGAAAAACTTATGTGTTAATAGCGGAACTCATTATTCGTAGCACATTTGCAATTAATGCAAGTATGCACTATTTTTTTGCTACAAAGCATGAGTATATATTCCTAAGTATGTTGGAAGTTTTTGATAACAGCTGATTTTGTAGGTGACAAATACTTCAATTCCGCCATAACCGTGGCCGCAGTTAATATATCAAAGCTAACGCAGTTGTTTAATCTGCAGCAGTTAAAAGCTCCTACTTATATATTTATTTATTCTTAAGAACAATATTCCTTTTAGACTAATGAAATAAGTAAATGCATTAATTTATATAAATTATAATAATACAATTAAAGTTCAAACATAGGAAAAAAATAACATTAATTTCAATTTTGTAAAAGAAAATTTTTCAAATTAGTTTTTGATGAATTAAAATCCAACAAATTGTTTTTTTTTTATTATTAATTAACATAAATAAATGATATAGTTAATGGACCATTTTTTCGAGATATAGCGAACAAAATTTCAAGATATAAGCAAAAAAAAAATTTTTTTTTATACCCTTCACCTAAGGTGATAAGGGTATATAAAAGTTTGTCATTCCGTTTTTAATTTCTACAATATTCATTTGCGACCCCATAAAGTTTTAGATTTAGCCATGTCCGTCTGTCCGTCTGATGAAATGAAGTTTTCTCAGCACCCCGATGACGTACGGATGCCCTAGTAGTATCAAACAACCAATAAAATCGCTTAATAACTGACGGAGATATAGGCCAAAAAAGAAGACTACCTATTTTGATTGTATATTAATATATTTCATATGTGTTATAAATATGCGTGTTTGTTTGTTTGTTTTTGTACTTTGTTAAATTGTGTGTATAGATGGATGTTTGTATGTATGCATGTATATAAAGATCAAGGGGAATTCATATCAGGTCATCTCAGTTCGGAGAGGATTTTTTCAATCAATTTTTTTTTATGAAGTTTGACATTTAGCTTAATAAGAAAAGAGAGAAAAAAATTTTTTATGTATAAAGTTAAACAGTAACGTAGTCAAAAAAATATAATCAGCCGATTGACTGAGGCCACCTGATATAAATTCGATGTGTATTTCAATTGTAAATAAGCTAAAAAAAATGTTCGAAATATAGGGAAAAAAATTTCGAGATATAAGCAAAAACAATTTTTTTTTATACCCTTCACCTAAGGTGATAAGGGTATATAAAAGATTGTCATTCCGTTTTTAATTTCTACAATATTTATTTGCGACCCCATAAAGTATATAGTTTGAATCCTTATAGATAGGGAAGTCGATTTAGCCATGTCCGTCTGTCCGTCTGATGAAATCAAGTTTTCTCAGCACCCCGATGACGTACGGACACCCTAGAAGTATCAAACAACCAATAAAATCGCTTAATAACTGACGGAGATATAGGCCAAAAAAGAAGACTACCTATTTTGTTTGTATATTAATATATTTCATATGTGTTATAAATATGTGTGTTTGTTTGTTTGTTTTTGT
>NDXZ01067103.1:0-14143 GCA_003055125.1 Paykullia maculata | reverse complement strand
AAGGAATTAAAAACGATGTTTCTTTCTCATACAAAACATACGAAACGTTGTGATTTATGCAACAAAATCACGATATGAAATAGTGGCGATAACAGGAATAATTTAAGACATAGTTTAAGGGAATTGCTGCGGCTGGAAAAATATAAAGAAATCAAATTGTAAAATATTTTTTTTTTCAGTAGAGACACAAAGGAAAATTGGTTATGATAACATGAAAGGGGTTGTGATAAGGGTTATTAAGCCTTTATAATATGAATCTTAATCAAAAGTAAGAGGATGGGAAATATAATATAATATAATCTTTTTTATTAACAAACAATAAAATAATTACAAACGTTTTTTATAATTGAATGTATTTAAATATTATAAATAAACGTCGTATCCTTTTTAATAAATAACGATGGTTGTAAAAGAATATTAAAAATATTGAAAAAAAGAGAAAAAAACAGAAGTATAGATCAAATTAACAAATTTTAAAAAATGTTCGACTTTTCAATAAAAAAAAGTTTAAATTTATAAAATATGTATTCTTAAGCTTGTACGAAAACACAAGATTCCCTTTTAATTTTTTAAATGAAAAAAAAAAATTGGGAATTGTTTAGAAAATTATTAATTTTGCAAAAAAGGTAGTTGAAAAAATTTTGCATAGAAATAATAAAAAAAATCCTAAAGAAATATTTTTTATGTAAATGAAAACGTGAAAGCAAAAACTTTTTAATAACATTTGCAGCTTAGAGCAGCGACAAATTTACAAAAAAGCCTGGCTTGATTGACCCAACAAACGATTCGCATATTCTATACCGGTACAGTGTTTAATACCAAAACTTTTGCCATTTATAGCAGTGTCAAGAATAAAATATATAATTTTTAAAATTTAGCACAAAACACAAATATTTAAATTAAAAATCACTAACTTAGAAAATAATGTGCTGTAAGAAAAAACAATACTTATTTGGCATAATTTTTTAATTGTAAACAGAAAATGTTTTAAAAATGTATTACAATTTTCCTATTAACGAAAAAAATTATATTTGCTCAAATTGGTTTTGTTTTAATAGATCTTTATAAATGTCGTCTAATTTCTTTGTTTACGGAGAGTTTTAAGTAAACATGACCTTGCAAAAATATTTTTGTATAAATTTTTACTCAAACGTATTTATTTAACCTTTGTTTGCAAATAATAATAAAAAAGCAATAAATAAAAGTCTAACACAACGCAAAAAAAAATATTATATATCCGTTTCCGTTGCTAAAATTTTATTACATGTATTTTTTATTACATAGTAGTTGTTGTATAATTTGTAAAACAAAAACTTATATTTTTCATATCCTGACTCTAATCACAAACGTATGCATTTGATTTTGCTTTTTCGTAGACTTAACCAATTTTTATTATATGTATTAAAACAGAGTCAACAAAATTTGAATGATCATAGAAAGGGTCTATTCTTTTTAATAAAATTATTACAAAACAAGCAAAAAATTATTATTTTATTATAAAATAAAATTTGATTTTAAAGTGCAAAAAGAGTTGGTTGAAAACTTTCTATAAATAAAATTGTAAATAATTTTTTTTTATAAAAATAGCAACATTCTTTTGTACATATCAGTTTTTTATATTTTCGCTTTTTCTGAAAAAACACACAAATACGAAAAGGTTTATACTCCCACTCATACGTCATATAGAAAATATATTTCCTCTACCTTTGAATACATGTTTTGATAATTAACAGTTTATTTGCCACTCGTGTTTGTTTTTGCCAAATTTTATTATTGTTTTTACTGTAATATGTGGTTTATGTTCTCTCAGTTGTTTGTGGATTTTTGTTTACGGTTGCTACCATTTTTAATATTTTTTATACAAGTTGTTGTTTTAGGGGTCATAAAAACAAAATGTAAACAAACGGCCCATTACAATATGTTGTGTAATTTGGAGATATATTGTTTGTTTTGTAATTGAAACTGGTTTGTTGTTTTAACCGCAATGCTTTGTTATTGTTGACAAAGAAACAACAAAACATAAGCAAATAAGTGTTTTTAAAATAAATATAGGTAGAAAAATAAAAAGAAACCATTTTTTATTGTGGTGGTTAAAAAAATTGTGAGAAAGTAAAGAGCCAATCCTAGGAAGAGTGTTTTAATATATATTTTTTATTTAGATCTTGGAGTTAAATTAGTATTACAGTGTTTTTAATCACTAAGAGTATTTAAAATAAATAAAGTATAAATAATTAATAGTTTTGTTTAATGAGGAATTTATAGATAGTTTTTAGTTTTTTTAAATTAATTTTTTCTTATTAAAAATTGAAAAAAGAATTATATTAAAACTTTTTTTATTTTAAAAATTATTTTTTAAACTGAGAGGAAAGGAAAAAATTTGTTTACTATTTTTAAAAATTTTACCAAACATTTTTAGCCAGCAACTCAAATTCTCCATTTTTTCTGTATTTTACCAAACTGGGTTTATTACCACAATTGACATGCTTAAACTCACAAAAAAGTTATTAAACAAAAGAAAAAACGGAAGAGCTGCCGGCATCGATAATCTACCCGCCGAATTCTACAAATCCGCGCCTACTACCATCGCTGCAATACTACTCACACTATTCGAAAAATATGGATGACTGATAATATAATAGATATGCGAATACATAAAGCAAGGGCAGCGTTTTACAATCTGAGAAACATCTGGACATCTAACGCCCTCTCGCCAAAAACGAAGATACACATATACAACGCCTGTATAAAATCGATACTTCTGTACGGCTCCGAAACATGGCTGGTAAACCATACCATTAAACGCTAAGTTTTACAAGCAGATGCCTGCGAAATATCTTGAAAATATGGTGGCCAAGAATAATATCAAATGAACAACTACGCAGATCAGAAGAAGGAAATACAACTGGCTAGCCCACACTCTTCGTAAGCCATACGACGAAATATGTTACGCAACACTACAATGGAACCCACAGGGTACACGCCTGCGTGGAAGACCGAAGACTACCTGGAGACGCACTATTTTCCTTGAGACAGGAAAATCTTTCAACGAACTAAGACACATTGCAACCGACAGAAACGACTGGAGATTCTACGTTAACAGCTTATGTTCCTGATGGAATACGCTAATAAATATAATATATGGGTATGACCGTTAATCATACTCATTAAAACGACAAACTTAAAAGCTATGTATGTATATTTGAAAGTAAAGAATAAACTAAAGGTTTGTCGTTATATGTAGGTATTTGTTTTTTTTTTGCAAATATTATTTATTTCAATTAAGGATTCGGCACAGCTGAATCACTGTGTCATTATGCCCTGGTAAAGGCTAGATAGAAAAAACCAACAAAATAAATAAGTGCAAAATAGAGAAGAGTGTAAAGGAAATCATATCTGCTGGTATTGATAACTATATGCTACAATTTCATGAATATGTAAATGGAGACAAGTATTTATAAAACTAGAAAACATTTGCATACATTTGTGCAAAGAAGAGTACATAGTATTGTTTAATTTTGTCATTATAAACTCTCAGTGACCAGATACGGATGCATCATTCACTCATTGAATGTTAAATTGAAAAAAAGAAAATTTCAAACAGTTCTTTTTTTTTGGCATAACAATTAAGGTTAATAAGTCAAACGGCAAATACGTCATTGTACTTCATTTAACGAAACAGTCAAATTTTAATTACTATTTGAAAAATGTGGAATAATACAAATTTTTTTTCTTTTACTTACATACATACATATGTATGTATAGAAAACTAATTTGTTTTACGAATATTTTAAAGAAACTTCCTTCTTGTTTAGAGAAAACTTTAGTTAAATATTTATACAGTTTTCAATAAAATCTATTTGCTTAAATTTGGATTTAACATCAACGAATAATTGTTAAAAAATACTCACACAACCAAACGATTTGGTTGCATCAATAAAAGATCATCAAGAGACAACAAAAGGAAGTAAAGAAAAAAATTACAATGATTTTGCTAATAAATGGGTGCACACATGCAAGTAGTCACACTCATTTCCTCACAGGACATTTGCACGTGCATGTATGTGTTAATGCAACCCAAACTCTATTAGATTTTTTAAGATCAAGCAACGCATAACACTTGATTGGCTTATTGCCAAATTCATAGCATACTTTGAGGAGCTGATAATATGAAAAAATACTGCTTACATGCATATCATTCCTTTAAAACATTTGCAAAAATAAAGTTTTTATGAAAAAAGACTTGACTGTATGTATTATTTACTAATTTATCATTGAAAATTTACATATATTAAGTCATCTTTTTGCGGCATCTTTTTAAATTTAATGTTCATTATATGGAAATTTCATGGCAAAATGAACGTAAAAACCACAAAGACTTTACATATACTCATACACTTAACGCTGAAACACACACAAACAATAAACAAAACCTTAATATACAATAAAGCAAATTAGATGGGAAATCTAGTTTTTAGTTCTTGCCAAAATTGCTGTTTCGTTCGTTTTGAAAAACTTCACACATCGTTTACATACATGAGCTTAAGCAGTTTTAACGACTTTGAAATGCCCTTTTAATGATAAACTATAAAGAAACAAGATGATTATAGAGACATTAAAAATAAATATCAAAGTTGTATGATTAATGTCAGTAGAAAATATGTGAAGGAGAAGAGAAAGCAATGTGGGTTTGAGTGTAACGTTAAGTCGACTATACTTTAGAGTATGGCCATCATGTAGTCAAGACTATATAATTATAAAACTAATTAAGTATAATTAAAACCTTAGTCGAGAGTATTGTTATGACTTTACTGTAGTCAAAGCTATAATCAGATTATAACCTAGACTAGAGTACATACTCAAGCCTATCTGAAGTGCAGGATACTAACAGTCAAATCTACTTTCTTTTACATTTTCTGCATGCATAAATTTTGACCTTAATTCGCTTCTAATAATCTTCTCATGTGCTTTCAGTGAAAGCACCAACGAGTTACTGAATAAAACCCCCAAGACCAAATAACAAATTTTCTTGTTTTGTTGTTTTTATCCTCGGTTTGTGGCAACTTCTTTAGGGCTAAATACAAACTTTTAAGATGAAGAAATTGCAGATAATTTGATCACGTTTAAGCAGCAGCTACAATTTGTTTTGAAGAAATGATACAACAAAGGCAAAAGCAATATGAAAGAAGGAAAACTAAAAGAAATTGTGTTTTTTAAGTAAAAAGATAACGAAAATTGGTTTAGTTTTTCGTAACATTTGTTTAATTTTTACCAAAAGAAATAGTTTCTTTTAAATGGCAGTACATGAAAAATGTACCACAAACAGGGAATTTAAGAAAATATTTAAAACTGTTTTGTAAGTCGAGATTTATCAAAAAAATATTATTTCCAATTAAAAACCTTTGTTGTCTTTTTTAAGTTACACTTTAATGTACAATTGTATACCCGGGTATTTTTAAGGTATTTTTACGTTCCTTTAAATCATAACATAACCAGCGGCAACAGTCATAAGATATACATTCATACAACAAATTCTGCATTAAAACACTCAAGCGAATTTAATTAGGTTTTAAAATTACTTTTGTCATTTGAGCAAAAGTAATTTTAACGAAAGTACAAGAATATTTTTCTTAACTAGATTTATTACTTAAAATTAATATGAAAATGTAACTAAACATATTATTTGAAGCTGACTCAATAGCAACATTGTTGAGTTATTTGGTTAACTTGCACTTTGTTTACAAACACCTAATATTTATGCTTCTTAAATTTATTTAACACCTGCTCTCTGTTTTTGTAACTAACTCTCTGTTTGGATTCAGTTTTCCTTCTTTTTTGGACACTCTCTTTTTCTATAGTATATGTGTGAATAATAAAAAAAAACACATCTTCATTGATATAAAAAAGCCTTAGACTGTATGTATAGTTGTTGTTGTTATTATTGTTAGTACACATTTTGCGCCTTACTTCGTAAATACGATTCGTTTATTTTGTTTTTTGCTTTCTATAACAGTGCAAAGGCAAAGGCAAATTCAAAATTTTTTTATTTCTACGATTACTCGTGTGTATTTTATAGCGAGTTTACTCTTGAGTTTTGTTTGATTTGTGTGTGTTCGTTTAACGTAAAAAGCCACGTTTTCCGTCAAATCTTAAACAGTTTGCACAGGATATTCGTGATAAACGTTACCTTTACGAAATAAAAAAGCTCTTGGCTCTTGGCTCTTTAAATTTGCAATATAATACAAATATCACACCTTAAAAATAACTTTTCTGGGCAAAATAATAAAAAAAAAATTTTGAAAAATTGTTAATGAAAAAAGCTAAAATTAAAAAAAATTTTTTAATTGAAAAAAAAAATGAGTGAAAAGAATTTTGAAATTTAAAAAAAGTGAATTTTAATGTGAAAAGTCCTGAAGTCGCAATAAAATCTTTCAGCTTAAAAGTAAATATAAAAAATTTGTAAATAAATTTTTTAAAAATATACTCAAATATTAACTACAAAATTAATATTGTTAAATATTTTTTAATTATTAGAATTTTGGCAATAAACTCAATTTTAAAAATAATGTTTTTGCGAATGTTTTATACGTTTCTAAAAACAAAATGAATACTTAACACTCTCTTAATTTTGCATATATAGTGTAATAATTTTAAACAAATTTTTCTAACGAATAACAATACAAAATATTAACTTTTATTTAGATTATAATAAACAAAATAAATTTTTTTTAATAAGAAAAAAATCAAAACTGTTTGTTTAACAGAGATATATGATTCGGATTTGGTTAAAAAAATTACACAAAAAAATCGTATTTCTTAAAAAAGAAAACCAAAGTATTTCCTAAACTTGTTTAAATTTATATAAAATATTAAGAATATTGTAATTTTAGACGAAAATATATAGATTCTAAAAATTTAAATTAGAATTTTTAATAAAAAACTAATTAAACAATGTATTTTAAAATATTTGGTGGTGGAGGCAAAGTGTTTGTTGACCTTGTCCTTATCGCGTTCTTAACTAACAACTTCTTAACAGATTTTTCATTTTGCAAATGATATACAAATTAAGAAAAAAATAGGTTTTAATACTTTTAGAGTTTTTATTTGTTAAGCGAAATTATTGCTGCAATAATAAAAAATAAAAGAAATATATGTATTTCTTAGAGAATAAATATTTTTTGTTGAAAGAAACTTAAATATACATACATATGTATATGTATATTATATATTTCTTTAATTTTAGTGAAAATTTTAACTTTAATGATATTAAAATTGAGTTTTTTTTAAATTTTTCTTAGCTCATTCGTATGTATTTAAAAAAAAACTAAATTTAAATTAATAGTCATATTTCTTATACGCCCCATAGTCCCATGTACAGAATTTAATGCATCAAATATAAATCGAGTAAAATTTTAATGCAACGATTTAAAATTGAATGGTCGTATTCCAGTGTTTTTCATAATTTTTTTTTAAGAAAAATAAAATATTTTATAATGTTAATATTTCACATTTTGAAAATCTTTTAATGTAATAGTGGATTGGGACAATATCAATTTTAATAAAGCTTAAAAAATTAATGAAGGCTTTCAAGGAAAGCAAAACATAAAGTTAATCATGCTTGCCCTAGAAAGAAACAATAAGAAACAGATTCTTAGGATTTTTAGATTTTACACAAGATTTTTCGGCTTTCCAATTTGAACAAGTTTTAACTTTCTTTGTTCCAGGTGAATAAGCTCAAAGAAAAATGCTTTTCCTATGACATCTATCTTTCTGAAGCAGTTTTTTTTTAAGCATAAGCAAAGATTTTAATTATTGCATTTCGCAATTCTTTTTTAAACCGTTCTAGATATTGACTTTACGCATTTTCGTTACTTGGATGGAAATCAACTTCTTAAGCTTCTATGACATTAGTTTTTAGGAGAATTAAATTAACTCTCTTAGTTGAGAAGCAAACCATTGAGCTCCTTTTGCATTGTAGAATGCTCCTCAATCTTAAAAAACTGATGATTTTATCTGTCTGTTATATTTAATAAGCCTGCCATTCATTATACTGAGAATAAAACTTGTTAAGCCTAAAGGAATTGGACGTTCGCTACAAAAAAATTTTGTGAAAGTGGGATTCGTTATAAAGGGACTCGCCTTTATTTCTAAGCAAAATTTATTTAAATTGACAGTAGTGTTTGATAGTTATTTTTAATAGGTATAAGTTTGTACCTAAACATTATCATAATTATATAATGCTATGCTTTTAAAAATATTACTTCTACGTTTTGCTGTTTAACAATTTATTTTGCCAAAATATAAGAAAATAAATTGTTTTTATTTTGAATGTAAAAATTTGCGTAGCAGTATAAAGTATATGCTTTATAGGGACAAATTAATATATGTGCTTTTATATAAATTGCTAGTGAAGAAATATTATAAGGCTGATTTTGGCTTATTTTTTATTAATCAGTTAACAAATTGTTATATTTTTTTTAATTTTAAACCAAATGGTTTTGATGTATAAAGGCTATATAATTAGTAAACAGCTATAAGTTCATATTTCTAAATTTATTAAATAAAAATTAAAAAAATTTTAAACCCTTAAAAAATATGTACATTATAAAATGTTAAGCAGAACAAGTCATAAAAATATTCAAAGTTTTCAAATATGTACTTAAAATACTTAATATCAATTTTTTTCTTCTATTCTACTGAACTTTCTATAAAAGTTTTTAACTACCCATGAAAATCTCTTATTTGATATCTAAGTTGCTTTGTTACAGACACTCTGTGTAATGAAATTGTCAATAATAACATTAATTGTTGATTTACTTCCCCCTTTATTTGATGCTTAATCTGTTGACATTTTATTTAAGTGTGAGAATCCAACACCACCACTACTGGCACGAGTATTTGAAATAATAACAACAATAACAATAAACCCTAAAACTAACATAACGGAAATTATTGTTATTAAATGGCAATAAAAGAATCTTCTACCAAAAAACAACAACAAGTTTATACAATGTCCGACAGTTCTGCCGAATGTTATGAAACTAGAGAGACTTATTTTTTTAAGAGAAAATAGCAGGTGGGTGCTCAATTTCATATGATATAATTTATACTTTTCAATTTAAAATTGCTTATAGATTTGCTTGAAATTTAAAAAAACTTGAGTAAACAGAATTTTTATGAGTGGACAGACTTATGACTACTTTTAAGTACTTGGGGCCAATTCTGACTTACTGACTACCCAAAAGATCACTTAATGATAACAAGGAGACAATTGTATGTCTTTAGCATTTTTAAGCAAATATTTGTG
Organism: Paykullia maculata; assembly: GCA_003055125.1. NCBI lineage: Eukaryota > Metazoa > Arthropoda > Insecta > Diptera > Rhinophoridae > Paykullia > Paykullia maculata. The sequence continues at coordinate 4,839 of NDXZ01067103.1, read as the reverse complement.
ATTAGTAATGCAAGCTGGTATTCTCATAATTAAAACTGCGGGGCAACAATTATAATTATTTGGCATATATAACTATAAGAGCAAAAGAGAGATAATACAACAAAATCTAATTAAGAAAAACTTGCTGTTTAAGAAGCATATGATATTAAATGAAAACAAAAACAATGCCAATCAAATGTTTTTAAATGACTTAAACAAAAGAGATAATTAAAAAATATGTTTTTTTTTCTTGCAAATAACAGAAGCATCTGCTAGAAGCCAATAAAGCTAACAATTAATTAAAAATTAACATAAATTATTTACACACGAAATAATTATAAGATTATATGTAGGTTTTGTTTAAATTAAGAAGTTTAAAAAATTCTTTATAATGATTTGTTTGGAAATAACAAAAATTATATAAGATAAGACTATAGAAAAGTCGATTTAAGACTTGGCTAAAGATCATTGTTAAGACAAGACTAAAAACAGCAATAAAAACTAAATTATAAATTCATCTAAAGATAATTTTTTTAAAAATAAAACTTTTATTTAGCAGCCACAGAAGGCTGCTAATTTAAGAGTCATCAGTGGTTTTGAGGCTAGTATGGTTTAAAAATTAATGATAAATATACGTAAGACGGTGTGATATGCCAAACACTGTGTATAACAGTTAATTGACTAAAGAAAATATTTGACGAACGATTAGTTTCACGAAATGACTGTTAACTGGGTACCCTGTTAATAAGATTTAACGATTTTAAGTTATTTTATTTGGGGATATGTAAAATTAACACATAGAAGCCAACATGCGAAGTCAAAATCATTGCTAAAAAACATTTTGATTTATTGCTCAGATTGTGTGAAGTTGCTATTGCGAATTATGGTTGCAGTGGCCACTTGTCATAGGACATATTCAAATATATGTTACATAAATATCATAAACATTTTTTATTAGTTAAAGCCAATTTTTTTGATACTAAAAATAAATAATTGAAAGTTCTTCGCTTCTGAAAAAAAACACTCTTCATAAATCAAACCTATTATATACTTTAGACTAGACTTTCAACTTGACTTTAGATTAATTCCTGCAAAAAATTGTGCAGCTTTGAAAAGTTAAAGGGGACACACGTTTAAAAGTTGGATGAAATATGTTATAATTCAATGATTAAAAAGAAAACTTGTTACACCTTGTTTAATAAATAAAATATTAGGGACATTCGTTTAATCGCTTAAGCGCCTCTTATACCTCTCAAACTTTAAATATTATATGAACATTTAAGAGTTTAGGAGGTATAAATGACATTTAAGCGGTTAAACGAATACCCCTATTATTATATTTCTCTTACACTACATCTTTTTTGCTACTTAAGTGCAAGCCAAAAACTTTTAAATTAAAAAAAAAAACAAAAATGATATTTTTCTATACAAATTTACATTTTTTCTTCTGTTTCTAGCAGACTTAAAACGTATTGAGTTAATAATGTAATTTCTGTAGATCAACGTTATCTCTCTTGAATTTTAAACATTTTTTTTCTTACGAAAAACTAAGAAATTATTATTATTTTTATTTCATGTTTAAAAAAAAATAATTTTGGCACTTATTAATCATGTGCTAATAAAGGTCAAAATTTACATGCACATTTCTTAAAATGATTTGTGTGTCTGCTGCAGGCGATCTGCCACTAAAACAGCATTGGCTGTGACTGTGTTGCCACACCCTGCAGTGCATCTGTTGCTTCAGCTTATGACAGTACATTTGATCTTCTTTGATTTTAAACAAATAAACACTTTGAAAATTGCAGCAAATTTTTATAGTTTCAATTGTATTTTAAAATTTCAGTTGTATTTAAATAAACAACATTTTTTGTTTATTCAAATTATTATTAAATGATTAAGTGGTATTGATAGAGTGTGCAAGTCATATGGTATGTGAAAATGTTTAATTTTAGTACATAAAACATGTGGCTGTTTTTTGATATTAGAAAAAAAATTAAATTAACAACTTAATTTGATTTATTGAATAATGAAATTTAGATTTTTGGCCTCGATACAATTATCATCTCTATGGATGGCAAAAGTTTTTCTTTGAAGGCAGGAAAATAATTCGTGACAATTTCTTTATTTTTAAAAAGTTTTCACAAACTTTTATTTTGTATGAAAAACCTTGCCAAAAATGTTTTGAATTTCAAACTTGTTTCTTAATTTTTTAAAGATATAGAATAACATTTTAAAAAGTTTCTTCATGGTTTTTTTTTTAATGTTAGAGTGTTTCCCACAGCCACTATTTTCCATAGGACAAACAAATTTAGATGGTTAATTAGCAATAAAGTTTAAAAAAAAATTAGCATAATTCATTTTAATTAATTTTATATTAAAGTCATTATTTTCAAAGAATTAAATTCTTCCTAAATGTGTCACAAAAAAGCTAAAACTTTAAAGGATACATTTGATGTTACAACAAAGGAATTTAAATAAATTTTGTTGCTATTAGGGATGCCTTTGTCAAAAAATAAAATTCCTTTATATCAACAATTTCTGTTTCTTATTTTAACAAGCAAATTTTTGCTGTTTCTAGAATTAATTGTTGCTGAATTAAATATTTAATTGCTTGGACCAAATTGGCATTAGGTGACCATAAATCATTCAGAAACAGAGCAACAGATAACATTTTAAAGAACAAAAATTAAAAACAAGGAAGGGATTTTATTACATTTTTAATATCAAATATTTTCTCCAACTAACAGAAAATTGTTAACAAAAAATTTTGTTTTTTTAAGACGCAAATATTTAGTGATGAATGTTTGAATATTCGCTTTTGTTTTGTTAAGCATAATATATCGATGTAAAAGTTCTAAGAACTTTTCTTTAAGAAATTTTTCAGCAAACTTCTGCTGTCATCGTCGCTGTGACCGCATTTTAGTTTGTTATTAATTGCTTGTACAATATTACATGATATTTCTTAAAAGAAAACCAAGACAACGACAAATTTTATTTAATCAAATTGTCTGGGTTATAATAAAGATGTTGTGGTGGTTCATGTATAGAAATAGAGACAAACATTTATAAATAGAAAATTTAAAGAAAATTGTTTATCTTTTAAGAAGCAAATTAAAGAAATCATTAAAGATTGTAATTATAAATGTCAAGTTTATTTTACGTAGACAAGTTTCTCAAAAAACCCACAAAAATCTATATACATATACAGTTTACTTTAGACAGTCAGAAAAGAAAAAGTTTGTGAAAATATTTCTTAAAGGATATAATGCGAATTTAACTAAGTCATATTTATTTTTAAAAAAACTCAATAGTATGGAATGTATTAAAATGTTGAACATGACAGATGTCAAATGCTTGAAACGGTACTTTGGTATTAAATTTTTAAAAAAGGCATTTTTAAGGATTTTTTTTAATAAATATTATAATTTTGCTTTTTATAAAATAAGAGAAAATATAACTTTTTTTTTATACAATTTTTTTGTTTTCCGTGCTGTCGAACAGAAAAACATTATACCAGCTGTAAAGATAATAAAGGGGGCCTTATATTACTTTCTTCTTTATACTAAATTGGGTGGATTACATAAGGTCTCCACGTGAGATGAAATGTAATGTAGGTTATTTAACAAAAAAAGAAAAAATTGTCTCATTTAATTTTTTTAACACAATATTTAGTATCAAGTGTAAAAACTTATAACATAATTATTATTACAACAGCTTTGGGTGTCTTGAGTGTGATCAAAACAATTATTTGTAAATTTATGAACGAATTCGATAAAAAGATAACTTTATTTAGAAATTGCCTCCTATTCACTTCTCATTTTTCCTATAATACCTTCAGATCAGTGGTAAAGAGTAGGTCTATCTAATTCTATAACACGATCTTGGCTTAAATAGTAGTCAATTTTTGTCAACAAATATCATTACAAATAATTGTTTTGATCACTCTCAAGACACCCAAAGTCGACAACAGAAACATTTGTTTCACCCGTGCCGGAGTTTGAACTCGGTGCCTCACAAGATGCAAAGCGAAACTCTTTACCACATGAAGGTTATATAAGAAAAATGAAAAGTGAATAGGAGGCATTTTTATATAAATTTTAAAGAAAGTAATCCTTTTAGCGATCACACTCAAGACACCCAACGTGGACAATATAAACATTTGTTTTCACCCGTGCCGGAGTTTGAACTCGGTGCCTCACACATGCAAAGCGAAATTCTTTACCACATGAAGGTTATATAAGAAAAATGAGAAGTGAATAGGAGGCATTATTATATAAATTTTAAAGCGAAACTCTTTACCACATGAAGGTTTTATAAGAAAAATGAGAAGTGAATAGGAGGCATTATTATATAAATTTTAAATAAAGTAATCCTTTTAGCGATCACACTCAAGACACCCAACGTGGACAATAGAAACATTTGTTTGTCCCGTGCCGGAGTTTAAACTCGGTGCCTCACACATGCAAAGCGAAATTCTTTACCACATGAAGGTTATATAATGAAAATGAGAAGTGAATAGGAGGTATTATTATATAAATTTTAAATAAAGTAATCCTTTATCATCACACTCAAGACACCCAAAGTCGACAACAGAAACATTTGTATTCATCCGTGCCGAGGTTTGAACTGGGTACCTCACACATGCAAAGCGAAACTCTTTACATATGAAGGTTATATAGAAAAAAATGAGAAGTGAATAGGAGGAATTTTTATATGAATTTTAAATAAAGTAACCCTTTTAGCGATCACACTCAAGACACTTAAAGTCGACAATAGAAACATTTGTTTTCATCCGTGCCGAGGTTTAAACTCGGTGCCTCACACAAGCAAAGCGAAACTCTTTACCACATGAAGGTTATA
>NDXZ01067074.1:0-19538 GCA_003055125.1 Paykullia maculata | reverse complement strand
ATTCAGTATAGCCGAATATAACGCTCTTACTAGTTTTTTTAATTTTGGTAATAAATTCTAAAAAGAATTTATTTTATATTTAATCGATATTAAATACCGTAATTTACGAAATTTTCTTCATATTACAATTTAATAAAAAAAATAATACAACACTTTTGTCGCTAATTTATTTATTATTTATTTAGAATATTAATAAAAAGCAGTATAAAATAATTTTAAATATGTAAATATTCAACAATAAGTTGGCTACCTTTTATACAGTTTTTAAAAATTTCTTTATCAGAACCTTTAGCATTAATAAGATTCGAAATTTTTTTTAGTACTTTGTGGATCTTTTTAAGTATGTTGTATAAGTTTTTCCACATAGTATCGTCTACTGTTTCAGAAAGTTTATTTAGGTTCTTTGATAGCTTATTCATCCCTTTGTCAGAAAGTCTCCCATCATGGAAATCATTCTGGAGTTTCTTAATTTTGTCATTTAATATGACTTTGACATCTTTAAATAATTCCAATTTTATTGTAGTTGTAAGGAGTTTTAAATCTTCAAAATTGGTATTTGTATAATTTAATGGCTCATTCCGGTTGGTGAAATTTTTATAATATGAAACTTTAGCAATGGCACTAATTTGGTTAATTCTATTACTTAAACTTTTTAATATTTCAAAGATATTATTGCTTAAGCAGAGCTTAACGTCCGCAGCACTATCATTTTTGAAGCTCATAACTGTTTCACTACTTAGATTATCATCACTAGCGCAGATAACTACCAATACAAGACCAACAATTAAAAATGTGAAAGGCTTCATCTTTCCTTTACTATTCAGATTATATTGATCCGTTGATTTCTTGTAAATTTAGTCAACTGTTAAATTAGACTGAAAGTCTATTATTTGTAGTAATAACTTCAAACTCTCACTAAGAAACTTGTGCACAAAAAAAAAAAACAACGAAATACACCAAATTAAAAACACTTGCTAGCTGAGTTAAACAAATAGTAAGAAAAACAACCTTATTTAGGTATTTAAAAATAGAATAGTTAAAAAACTTTTCAATTTTTTTAAGACGTAATAAGGTTATTTTATAAATAAATATTATAAAGACAAGACAATGAAACTGTTAAAAGTACAGTAGAACCTCGATAATCTTGATAGTTGGTTGGAAACTCTAATCCGGATTATCGAATTTTCCGAATTACCGAATTACATTTTGAAACGATATTTACCATTAAAGCTTTTATTTAAAAATAAGGTATGTTGATAGGTTCAAAAGAGGGGGCCTCACGCCCCGCAGGACATACACCTTAGCAGAAATAAAAGCTTTATCGAGATTTTGTAGACGTTACAAACGGAATGACAAAACTATATAGACACTTGTCAGCCATGGTAAAGGGTAGAAAATTAGGCACATGAAAGCAAATTAATATGCATGTTTATATGTATGTGTTTTCAAAACAATATTCTTATTAAAAACTACACATTTAAAAAACACTTGTTTCAACATCATCTTTTACGTTTTATTCTTAAATTTTAAGTTAAAATAATGGTTTAAAACTCACAAAGTAATAACAGTTTAATTTAAAAGTTGGTCGGATCAAGAACAAAATAACAATAAAGAAGAAAATCAAATTAGTAGGAAGACAATGAAGATTTTTACATTTTTAATTTTTGGGGTTGTGTTGACTGTCGCGTTTGAAATCTGCTTTAATAAAGAAACATTAAAAATAATCGATGATGTCGCAAACAAAACTGAGCAACTTAAAAATTTATATCTGCTTGACTGTTCTGCAAGAGAACAGGACCCAATGGCATTTTTCAAGGAAGAAATAAAACTTAATAAAGATATAAGGGCCCTAATAATAAAAGAACTGATGCAAATATTTATAGATAGCGACCAACATTACGGTATTCGCGATACTTATTATAAGTACATTCGTAAGGTAGCGCCTCAAAACATAACTGTAATTTTAGATATGATGCTAAAGATGCCGTCACAAGAAAACTTAACGTTTGACATTTTTTTTGAAAGGCAAAAAAATTGGACTACAATACAAGATTTGTTTGATAATATTATTAAGGATAACCATCAAAAACTTCCTGAAAAAGAACTAAATGAACTAGATGTTATAAAATCCAACCGCCTCTATGTCACGAGCATAAGTTTTGTATTTATAGATAAAGCAGAAATACTTAAAAAAATCAAAAGGCGTATACTTGATTTAAGGACTGCTGAAAAAAATAAGAAGACCCCTCCTTCACAAAAGCACGAGAATGTGAAAGACATATTCAATATGATAAAAAGCCTTATTGTTGACTACAAACTAACAACATATTTTAACGCTATTTAATAGAGCTGTGCCAAATCGTTCGTTTCAGTGACGGCACATTCTCCCGTTCGTTCAATCGTTCACTTTTGAACGACAGTACGTAAACAATGCTATTTTTTAAGAATTAATTCTTTTTTTAATTTGTTGTAAAAAGTTAAATAATACAAATAAAGTGAAGAATTTATTTAAAAAAAAAAATTAAATTAATTAAATAAAAAAAATCATATATAATTAATTTTATGAACACTTTTTTTGTTCTTTTGACTACAATATATTTTAGCTTAATATATTAAGACTTATATTTATTTAAGGTACTTTTGTTTGGTTTTTATCATTATTGGTTTTAAGTCTTGTCAGAAATAATAAAGTGAAAAGGGTAAAATTCATTGCAAATTAAAAAATCTGACTAATAACATAAAACAATTAAAATTAAAAGAAATTATTTAACATATTCCCACGTTTGTTACAGCGATGCTCAAAAGAAATATGTATCTCTTATAAATACACAAAAACTCAACTGAAAAAACGATTGAAAGCAGCTCTTCTCACGTGCAAGTACAAAATAAAATAAAACATAATAAGAAAAATACAAATAAACATAAAAAGAAACACGAAAAAAAATCACAAAAACCGAATTGGTGATTTTTTTCTACCCCTATCTATAAGGATAGAGAATATATATACTTTGTAGGGTCACAAATGAATAGTGTAGAAATTATAAACGGAATGACAAACCTATATATACCCTTGGAAATTAAACCGCAACTTCGTTTGCTCAATTTTTTTAAATTATTGAATATACCTACTTTGACTTGTACTAAGCTATTTTATTTTCCCATAACCAATGTTTCCAGTTTAGTCTTTTTGTACCCTTCACACATGTGGTAAAAGGAAATGAACCAAAAAGAACATTATCGTCCAATATTTGAGTAAGATCATCTTTTGGGAGTTAATCACCCTTATTCTATTTGACGGCGTCAACACAAGACGACGCCGTTTTTTATCGTTTGCTGCAAATCGGTATTTCCGTTGTCAATATTGCCAACTATCGATAGCTGTTGACATATTTATGGTATTCTATAAGAAGGCAAGGGTATATATAGGTACGGTGACCATCCGTTCTGTATTATACAGAACAGTACTGTATTTGAAAGCTCTGTTCTTTATAAATTATTCTCATGTAAAAACCCTTAAAATATTCTGTATTTTAATTCGAGTTCATTATTTGTTTTGTATTTTTAAAGGTTAAAATTATAAAGGTCGACAAAAACTACTTAACAGTTAAAAAAGGTCGACAAAAACTACTTAACGGTTAAAATTATATTTTGTTAAACATGTTAACACAACTTTTGTAATAACATATTGTAAAATAATACAGTTTTACATATGTATGTATGTATGTACAATTGTATTTATAAGGATGTCCGAAATGTAGTTAAAGTCATAGTTTTTTCGCCCATATCTCTGGATTTTGGGCCAATTAGCTACAAATTTGGTAAGGTTTTTAAATGCCCCGGAAGACAAATATTACAAACATGTTTGTAGGTTATTCAAAATATTGATTTTTGTGTAAAAAATTACAAGAAGAAAAAGAAAAAAGTCGTTGTTTTCTTTTGCTTACCAAAACAGTTGGCAGCCACAATTTTCACATTGTTAAAGTATTTTTGCAACAAAAACTTTAATGTGGGTTTTGTTTTGTTATATTTGTTTTAAATCTACCGTTGGATGCCGTCTATTAATTAGTTGAAGTACTAAAATGGGTTCTTTTGCGTGAAGTTCCCTTTTGAAAAGATGTTGAACATAGTTTAATTATTATTATAAAAAAAAAAATAAATAAATAATTGAACATGTTGATACTGAATAATTTAATGATCCAGCAATTATAAAAAGAAATCAGAATAATAAGTCCGCACAAAAGCGTTAGGTAGCAATTTTTATACATTTAAAAGAAGTGATCAAATATTTTTAATCGGCTACTGAAAAAAAAACAAATAAAAATTGAAACCATTAGGGCAATTTTTATAAAAAAAATTTAACTATAATATAAATTGTAAAGAAATTAAAATATTTAAAAGAAAATGAAAATTTATTCATCGGAAAATATAAATACATATGGGTCATTTCAAGCTAAAATATTAAAATCTTTGAAAATTGCCCACAAATTCATCATCCTTTAACCTTTCTCTCCACCGTTTGCAGTTGGCTTTATTTTTTAGCGCCGCCGTTTTTACTCATCTTCATTCAAAAATTTTTATTTTGTATTTACATATAAAAAAACGATATTTTAGAAAAAAAAATTTTTTTTTGAATTTTTACATTTTACACTTACGATGTCGCACGCTACAAATTTAAACAAGTGCTGATTACTTTCCAGCCAAATTTTTTATTTTTATTTAATTTGCAATAAAAATCCCTGTTTGCTACTAACATTTGATGCGCATTGTACAAATATCTTCGACTCACTGATAACAAATGTTCTTTTTCAATGTCGCACGCAACATCGAAATATACGGTAAACAAAAGAAAAAAATTACCGTAACTGGCAATCGCATCGTTCATTTTACATTTTTCTTATATTCTTTAAATATAAACCAAGATTTAAAAGAGCAAATGTCAATGCATAATGCCTCTCAAATTTAAATCAAAAGAAAACAAAACATGCGATAGAAATGTTTAAAATAGAACTTTTGCACTTGTTCGACTTTGCATTCGAATATTTCCAAATGGGTTATGAATAAATGTTAGATTTGTTTACATTAGTTAAATTTGATCGATTCCCTATAAAATATGTAAAAATAACATACTTTTCTAGACTTTGAATTTTTTGGCTGCGGTTGACATTTCTGTGGAAATGCCCATATATCGACAAAGATCGATATCGATATTTTCTAAATACATACTAATATTACTATTGTGTCACAACATTCTCTTTTCTTAAAATAAAGCTTTTGGAACCCTATTGTCGGTTCAATAAACATTTTTTTATATTTATTTTAAACTAGACATATTTTTTCTTATATATGTAAATAACAGATGTATATTCGTATCTGCAACTACATAGTTTTAATTTGAAAGCAAAACGATAAAGAAACTTCTGTAACTTATTTTAGCACTATTTATTCTATTTATAAGAGTATTATGAAAAACTCATTTATATTTCTAAATAAGATGTATGTATCTTATGTATAACGTCTTTTACTCATATTTAAATTTAATTCATTTATGTAAATGCAAAAATGACTGCATTCATTGCATTAATAATTTGCAGATTCATTATTTTACAGCTCTGATGCATGCATACATACATACATACACTCATATGTGTGTATGTAGTACACACAGTTATAGTGTTTTCATTTTTTATACAATTCATTTTCATTTAAGATGATATTAATTTAAATAAGATTACAAAGATATAAACATGAAATTTCAAATTACTTCAATAAGAGTTGAGCGAACATTCTTAATTGATGAGGTCATTTGCCTATTTTTTTTTTCTTAATTTTTAACAAAAGTTTGTATGTATTTCTATACAACAATTTCAATTACTCGATGAAACACTAATGAACATTAAATGAAGACAAATAATCCATGGTTTTCATATTTCTTAGGAATGTTTTTTGCTACGCCCAAGAAATATTAGGGTGGGTCGATTTGCAAAAAGAAAAAACAGTTTGTGAAATTCCAAAACTATTTTATCTTTATTCAGTTATAATATCTTGACACAAATATATCTTTAAAGTTTTTTAAGGATTTATGATATGTTTGGTGTTAGCATCATTGCACATCCTTTGAACAGATAAAATAAACATCGTATCCTTTATATAAGCAGTTATTTGTTTTCTTTTTTAAAAGAAATATTAACTTGCAAAAGGTTAATTACGTTTAATCGGTCATGGATTTATTAATTAAGATGTTCGCTGTATGGCATGTAGCTCCATCCGGAAAGAAGTACAAGTTATTCACACCCAGATCGTTATATTCGTGCTATTGACGGTGGTGATCTCGCCAAGAAAGAATCAATGATGCCGCCGGATTAAAATTGGCACAAAATAGCACTGCTGCGAAAATGCGAATTGATGTGCACGTTTCAATTAGGTACGTTTGCAGCTTGGAAAAGAAATGTTGTTGTTTAATTTGCCACTAAAACCTTATGTACCTTAATCAGTCGCCAGAACTGTAGGGATAAGGAATTGTTAATATAAAATTGCAATCATATCGTTGCAATTGTAACAATATATGACCGCAATATTTAAAATGATATAATTGTGTCATAAGTTTCAAATTGATACATAAAGAGAAACAAGAAATACATACTTATTAATTAAAAATCATTTTACACACATTTTGCTTTAACTAATTGCATGTATGTAGTTAGTTAGTGTTGATGTAGTTATGTTTAAATATGATCAAATATACATTTAAAAAAAGAAAAATTGCATTTTTAACACATTTTTCGAAATGATAACAAAGGAGAATTGGAAAAATTTATAAAAACATTACTGCAAAAAAATATATATACTTAAATGTTTAAATCAGATAATAATACATTCAAATAAATTTAATTAAAAAAACCCCTTAACTAATTTCCAATTTTACCTCTCCAATTACTTGAAAATGTGTGTTTGTGTGTAAAATGTTAAAGAAGAGACGGAAGTGCTTAACAAAACAAACATCCGGAAAATTTTAATGTAATACAAATACAAATATTTACATATGAAAACTAATCAAACAAAAGGCATTCTAATTTTCAAATATAAATTAAAAGAAAAAAATTAATATTTTTAGATTTAGACGCCAATGATGATGATAGTAATACTGATGATGTCATATAAATATCACGTGCCACATTCTTAGTTAAAAAGGTGCTGTTGTTGGTTTTTTTAAATTAATTTATTTATTTATTTAAAATTATTTTTTGTTTGAATGAAACCTCACACTTTTAAAAATATATTTAAAAACTCTTAAAAGTATAGCGTAAAGTATAAGTCACGGTGTAATTTCAATAAACTTGAAGTTGTAAAATACATATCCAACTAATACCTAAATACAACTTTTTGTTTAAATTTTAAATCAGTTATGAACAATTTCTTTACATAATTTTACACACACATACATATGTATACACATAGTGTTTCTATTCCCTATAAATTATGTGATTCACGTTAATGTTTTGTTAAATACAATTTATAGAAAGAAAATAAAAAGTTGCCGGGAGAAAACCACAAAAAAAATTCTAACATATTTCTTGTGGACATATGTGTACATACGTGTGTATGTACAAACATACATGTGTTTTTTGTAAAACAAAAAAATGGAAAAATTTATGAATATGGAGATATTGCATGCAAACGTTTAATGAATTTGTTATCGAAACTAAACACTGAATTAGATGAAGACAACGAACGACCACACCTTTCTTCAAGTCAAACTAAACACCTTTTAAAAAAACAAAAATTAACCTTTTTTTTATTGATATTTCTACACAAAATGTTTAAAAGTGTGTACATACTAAAAAAGTAACAACAAAAAACTAACGCCCACAAAGTAACATTCTTTTTCAAAACACATGCCAACATGAAAGTGAATATTTGATTTTGTAAAAGTATTCAAAATCATTTAAATAAAAGTGATTCTCAACTGTATTTTTTAAGATACAACAATATAAACATGTTTTCGATAAAATTGTAATTTTCAAAGAATGTTGAGAATGACAGAGTAGAAATATTTGCAAAAAAAAAACCCCCCTACGATCAATTTTTATTGCTGAGCACTAGTAAAAACGTCGGCAAAATAATGACACAACGAGTGATGATTGCTTTAGGTGGAGAAAACGTAAAATTGCTTTGTCACAAATACAAAATTTTTAACGTGCGAAGATGTATGAAATTTTTTTTTTAAATAATTGAACTATAAATACTACATCGTAACATTTCCCCATATGCATAGGAATTTTTCCCATGCTTTTTTCTTTAATCTAATAATGGATGCCGTTTATAATAAATAAATCTTTTTAATGTATCATCAATCACCATTCCATTTTCTTTGTGTGTTTTGTAAATACACCTGATTTGATTGCTCAAGCAATCAGCAGAGCAACCATTGCGCAATGAGTTGCCACATATCGCAATTTGCGGTCTACACGTTACAATTTTTATGGACGCAATCAATTTTGACGTTTGCGGCAATAAATATTGCTACGTGGAGACCCGGGGTAAGGAAAAAACCTATTATTTCTTTAAAAAAAAAATTAAAAAAAAAAAAATGATTATATAAATTTTTGTATTTGTATAAAATTATGTCGAACAACTATCCTTAAAAAAATTATTGTTTTTAATTCTCTCACAGAATGACAAAAATTCTATAATAAAGTGGTTTGGGAAGTACTGCTTACAACCACCAAAAATAACAACATAACTATTAGCTTTTTTTTTAAATGTTGCCAAACTTGATTCGTTTTAGCTAATTAACCGGCATTAGTTTGTAATTACAGTAAATGCATCTTAATGCATATTAAATTCCATATATACATATCGCACACCCAGTTCAAAAGTGGCACAACTCAAAATTTTTAATTTTTCAGAAATGGATATAAACTGTTTTTGACGTTAATAAAAAAAGTTAAAAACATAAACGTTGGACCATTTAATTCGAATTAAAACTATTTAGCACTTAGCGTAGGGATCTATTACCATTATATTTTCTGACACAACTAAAAATAAGTCACTTTTATGAATTGCAACTTAATACCAATTGAAACATAAAGAAAGACATATGTAACTGTTTTTTAGCAACAGTTAACAATAAAAAAACACACTGATATTTTTCTAATAGATAAAAAAGTGTATTGTGCATAGTGTGAGCATATAAACTCGAAAAATGAAAATATTGAGTTGTGTCACACTTTATGTACATATATGTATATGGTAAAGTGTAACAAAAACAGTTTTTAAAATTATTATTTTTGTTATTTATACATACATATAATTTTGTAATGATGATATTAGATGAGGAAAAAAAGGTAACTATAAAAGTGATCTCATTACATATTTTAGCGGTGATAAAATTAACAAACAAGTATTTAACATAAACAAAAAAAATTGTATTTCAAAATCAAGTGGAATGGTGTTACTGATAAGAAGGTAAAGAACAATTGCAAAGTTCTGTTCTAAAAGCAATGTACATACAAAAAATAGGTACAAATGTATACTATTACACACACAAATGTATTTTTTTTTTTTGAAATCGAAACTTTTAGAAAAAAAGAAAATAGATAAGATATATCGAAAATGAAGTCATAAATAAGGCAAATGAGTAACTTTGAAAAAAAATATATATAGTAAAAGTAGGCACCATGAAAAATGGCCCCAAAATCATAAATGGCCCCAAAAAATTCTAAAAATATTAGCAAAATGAAAAATGACCCCGAAGTTTTACATTGAAAACAACAACACGAAAGTTTGGGGCCATTTTTCTTTTTTAGTTATACATGGAAAATTAAAAATAATTTAATTTCGAAAAGATACTGTCATTTAGTGTTTTTTCAAGAAACATTTATTTATTTCGTATGAAATAAATTTTTTTTGAATAAAACTGAATCAAAAAAAAAAAAATTATTCACATACGTATGTACATGAAACTAGTTATATTAACTAAAAATATTAAACATAATTTAATTATTAATTTTATAAAAAAAAAATTTAAATAAAAAATTTAAAACTTACCTTTCTAAATGAAAATAATTCTTTTTGTAAACGTTGCCTTTCAGCCGAAGGTTGTTGTCCTTTGCCACGTATAAATTTCAACATGTTGTCGGTTCCAGTTCTATTAGTTAATTTAATGTTTCTTCCTTTTGTATTTTGTATCTCAATACGAGATTTTTTATAAAGTAATGACAGCTAACTTTTAATACTAAAATAAAAAAATAAAAACAGAAATAAACATTAGTCACGGTATACATACAAATGACTTAAGGAGCAAATCTAACAAAAAAAAAAAAACAAAACTGTAGGCCAAACTACTTGAAATCAAAATAAATGTATACAAGACAACTGTAGGTGTTAAATTCATTTATTCCATTTAGTTACTGTTTGAAAGTCTATTAAAGATTTTAAACTGTAACCACAAAGTACATACATAAACATACATACATATGTATGTATGTATGTATGTATGTATGTATGTATGTATGTTTAAATAAAGAAATGTCTGTACAAAATGTTAAAAACAATTTAGAATTACTAAAAATAAAACAAGAAAATCTTAAATATTATTTTTCTATTTAATTGAGTTTGTTGTTGAATCTATTCCAACAAACTGGTTTTCGCAAAAACTTGTCCGCTATCGAATTTACTAGTTGCATACATACGGACACCACAAAAACAACTACATATTACCATTTTTGCCTGCAACGCAAGAGTTGACTTTTTGGTGGTTACCCACCGAACACAATGTCTTTTTTTTCTCAATATTTTGTACAAGTTTTAGTGTAAAAAATATTGCTTTTGTTATTTTGAACTGAATAAAACCATAGTAATTACATGAAATTTAAATAATAAAACAGGTAATAAATATATCTTACATTTCATTTTTTTTTTAACAAATATACATATTAAAAAAAAGACTGACAATTTATTTAACATAAGATAATAAAAAATGTCAAAAAAATTATCTTCCAATACTATTTCACGTTACCTTAAAAAGTTAGTTATCTTGCTTAATTATAATTATACAACAAGGCAACAAAAATAGAAAAAATAATAAAAATAACACATTTTTCATACATTACTTAGCGATAGTAAAGTAATAGTTTTTTTTTCTATTTTAAATGCAAAATATATAAATTTTTGTATAAGAAGTTGATTTTCTGTAGCATTTATTATACCTATTTACATACAACTTTGGTATGTTTAAAACTATTTGACTTGGAGATTTGCAAAATCATACTCAAAGGATGCTTTTTTTTTAGTTACCTACCTTCCCTTACTTAATTCAGAATTGCAAAATATATGTATACATACATACATATGTATGTACATATATATGTATTGTAAAGTTCACAAATGAATTGTCAAAGGGTTTAAAATTAATTTTTTGAAAACAACAACCAACATTTACAACAATTATTGTGCATTTAAATGGTTTCTTTCGCAAAAAACAATAAACAGGTAAGTTCTCGATAATCAGTATAAAATAAACTGAAGAAAACGAAATTAATAAGTGATATATACAGCTGTACCGAAAGTTAAAACAAATCACGTAAAATTTGAATTTGTATTTAAAATACAATGAATACTCTGAAACAAGGCGAATTTATACCAACCCAAGCTGTTAGCAAGCTAACTGTCAATATAGGAGGTATATTAAAAAATTAAAAAAAAAATTATAAACAATTTTCATTTTGATATAACCTCTAGAAACTTTAATCTTCCACCACTTCCTTATTTCTTAAAGAAAATCATTTTCTATAACAGAGGTATATTTTATTGTCGCTTGGACATTCTTTAAAATTTTAAAATTTTCAAGCTTGTTGTTAGTTTTAAGTTGTCTATCTATGTATATGCTGCACTTCACTAATACTTATACCCGATCATTAGTAGATATTCAAACTATTTCTTTAAAATATACAGTTGAATTATATATATAAAGAAAATACTTTTCTGCAAACGTTCTGCACCTTCGAGAATTCGAGTGTTATTTCAAATAATAATATTGTACATATTCATTTCACAGTTTAGCGCTTTTTAAACCAATTTAAGCACACTTTTATTTCATTTCAAAAATCCCGGAAATTTTTTCCCGGGAAATTCCGAATTAAACACTCTAAAACATACGAAAAACATTACTTGTTTATTATATTCATAAAGGTATTTATTTTATTAGAATTTTAAATGTTTTTTGACGAAACAACCATATCATGACTGGTCAACAATCTGTTGAATACTGACCAAAACAAAGAAAAATTATTAAAACAAAAATATTGTTAAAAACAATCAACTGCTTTCATGCGATCGAACTAATAGCTAGAGCAGGATAAAACTAGTGATAATGAAGAATAATAATAAAAAAAAAAAGAAAAGCAGAAAAAAATTGTTGTGGTAAGTGGTAAAAAAAAAAATATGAATATACCTAGGCGACAATCAATAACATACTCTATTTTCTTATAAACTGTGAGTTAATTATAATAGATGATATTTACATCCAACACTAATCAACGATCAAAGATTGCTGATGATGATTGCTGAACGTAGCTGGTTTCAAAAATGCATTCCACTCTGCTAGTGTCGGTAAAAACTTACTTTTCACATTATCCATTCATTATCACGAATAAAAAATTAATTTTTTTAGAAATTTAAAAAAATGTACTTGAGCCAATATAAAATTAAAATTAATGGTAGAAATTTTTTTTTAATATTATTTTTAAGGAATTTTTGACAAGGAATTTATTCTTTTTATAATGATTCAATTAGATACACTTCAAAAATTAAAATAATTTTCTGGGCACACATGAATCCGTTTAAAAAATTTAAATTAATTTTCAATTTCTTTTAATGTGTTGTGAGAAAGTATTAATTCCTCTCCTTTAATCGCTGTTTTGGAGCTCCTAAACTGCAAGAAAACCCTAATCAGCAGAACTTTTAAAACCACCTTATGAATAAAAGTATCTAGATTATCAATTTACCACATTTTAAAAATAAACTAAAGTCCACATAAAAATGATTCTAAATTAATTATTTACATTGGTAGGGACATGCATACATATGTATGTATTAATTTTTATGAAATGTTTATAATACAGTTCCTCTTAGAAATATGTACCATTTTAAATAAAATAGAACCATAAGTTAAACAGGTTTGTAGTGACATCGAACTCTTAAATAAGGATGTATTTTTGTCCTGAATGTAAATAGGTATTTAACTACTTATTATTTTTTTGCAATTAAATGTGTTTTTATTAAAACTCGGTTAAATGAAATTGTAAGCAAATCGAAATTGGTCGTTTTTTCTATTTAAAAAAAAATCGGCTTAACTGGTTTTTGCATACTTTAAAAATAATCAAAAATAAATCTAAAATGACCTTGACTTAAGAATTTTAAAGACAAGAATGCAAAGACCTTTCCTTAAAGAATCTTAAAAGAAGATGCGACATAATCAAATGTGTAATAAACAAGTAAACAAAACAAAATTAGGCAACAGGTGCCTGTCGTTTAAAAAAAAAAGTACCAAAATTGTAGTGACAAACTGCAAAAGAAAATTACAAAATAATCACTTAACGTAAGAGTGTGTGCGTGACGAAAGAGAGTGTAAAAAATTTAACAAAATGCATTTTAACGAACAAACATATGTACATACATATGTAAATGCATGCGTATTACATACATACCTATTCTATTGTAGTATTTTATTCTTTTTTATTGTAGGTACCTATGTATATATATTATGCTAGTTTCCGCTTTCTGAATAAAATCAGCACTTAAAGAATAAAAAATATATTATAAAAGACCACACCCACTATTTTTAAGCATAAAAACAAATTGGCATTATAGGTATGTAACTAATTTGAGCAAGAAGGTAGGGATGAACTTAGTAAATTTTTAAAATAAACACAATACATATTTATTTTTACATATTATTTGCATTCATATGTACATACATATGTAGGTATATTGTCTCTTTAGCAACTAAAAACAAGTCTAATAATTTTGTTCTATAGGTACATACATACATACATACATATGTATGTTTATGTTATTCTTTTTCACGCACTGAAATGCAACATGGAATAAAAAATGCAACTCACACAAACTCGCGTGTTTGTGCTTGGTTTATCATGAGCGTGTAGATAGATATAGGATAAAAATAATACAAAATTGTATTATTTTAATAAAATGCACACAAAAAAAAATAAACAACATAAAAACATTAAATTATAAAACAACAGAATCTACGATGACGCTTGAAGAACAACTTAAAAAATCAAATAAACAGCATAGTGGTCGATGACGTTTACTTTTTCAATTGTTTTTTTTCTTTCTTTTATTTCCATATAAGTATGTATAGAGTTAAAAATTTAATTATGAGTCACAAATATTTATTTATGTAAATTTACAAAGTAAAATAATAAAAGAACTGATTTTTTATGCAAATTTTCGGATAAGTTTCGTTTTTTATCCAAGCGTAATTTTTTAGTTAATTTTTGTACAACAAAAACACAACTATTTATCTTTGAAGTTGAATTTACTCAATTACCATTTAATTTGAACTGGAATAGTATCTAATAACTACACTTCACAAATACGAAAAAATTTAGATGCGGCAATAAATTATAATTGTTTGTTTTTAATGTGTTATTTTTTGTAAACTCGTTTTTTACATTAATTCACCAAACGCCACTTTTTATTTGACCTTTTTCTCGTAGATTTCGTTTTGAACTGATTATTTTCAATGAAATGAATGAAAATGAAGTAATAAAAACGCCGACATTTACGATGTAAAAACGCCCAGTGTTAACAACAAAAGCATAACAACATGAATAACAACTGTATTATTAATGTCAGTAATTTCCTTTTAAATATTTTTTACTCTATATTTTTTTAAACCCTCAAAACCCATCATTCATTTTTTTATTTAAGTTAAAGGTAATAAAATATTATAAAATCATTTAAATTTATTCAAGTGATTTTCTAGTGCTGACAAGTTACTGGATTACTCCATATGTTTTAAACGTCTAAACCACTAAAGTTGCCAGATGGAAAATTGTATTTTTGTGTGTTGACAGTATTGCCTAAGCTTCTTTTTAGTAACATACTTGTAGTTAAATGAAATCATGAAATTTTTGTTCGTTTTATATTATGGACTATTTAGGGGATAAAAAATAATATAAGTTGCTGACAGCTTAAAAAATTACAAAAAATTAATAGTTCATTTATATATGAGAAAATATCAATGTAAAGTCAATAATACAAATTTTTAAATGGTAGGTACCTATATAGGAAACACTATGTTCGTCTTTTTTCGGATAATTTTTTAATATTTTGTGCCAAAAATTGTAAAAGTCTTAAGCTTATTTAAAACTTTTATCGGTATTGAAATTATTAATTTCATATCTATCTGAAAGTTTTTTTTAATAAAACCGAATAAATATGAAAAATAAAAATATTTCTTTTACAAGTATTCATATGGAGTTTTTTAAGTTGTTTTGTTCATTTATTAGAATTAATTGTTAAATGAAAGTGCAAAACTTTTATACAAAAACGATTTAAATAGCTTTAACGGTTATTTTGCTAATTTTCATAACTTTTGATCTGGTAATATTTTAAAATGATCATGGCTTATACAGTTTCAATTTAGTATTCAAGTTTTACATCTAAAAGTATCAAATATATTGAAACCAATGTTAAAAAACAACGAAATTTTAATTATATTAAAATAGCGATGGTAATTACAACGTTAAAAAAATTATATTCTGATATACCTATATACCTATGTAATTGAAATTTAATGTTTATTTTGAAAAAATATTACCATGTTTTTGGTACTTTTTATTTGTAACAAAATTGAAGTATGTATGTATGTTAATCATCTCTGGTCTTAAACGAAGAAAATTAGTTTGAGATACATTTCTTTCATTAGGAAACTCAGTTACTACTCAGCAATGATCGCGTAATGTTTTAAGATCGTGTCGGCTTTAATAACGGAAACATCACTAAACGAATGCGTAAAAGGTGAATAAGAAAAAAATATATAAAATAATACAAAAATAAAAGAGTAAAGAGCGCAATTCAATCCCGATTGAGGTTTGAACAACTACAAACACGATAATACTTATATACCTACGAAAACATCAAGCAAAAAAACAAAAAACATGAATGCGAAGATACATATGTACTAGGTACACACAAACGAAGAAAAAAATAACGTCTGCAAAATACAACAACCAATTAAAGTAAACAGAATAATGAATAATTTTTGTTTAAAAATAAAGTTTTTTTTACAAATGAAATTCCTGATTAGTAGTGCTTTATTTAAAATACCAGAATTTAATTGAATAAAAAGAAAAGTACCTTCGTCAGTTGGAGTAATTAGAAGTGTAACAAGAAGAGGAAGAAATAAATACATGCACGTACTTTAGTTTGTTTATAATTAGTACTTTGGCAATTATTGCGTTGTTTAGTACGCGTTGTATTATAACACAAAGCTAATATAATAAAGAGTACGCTACACTATCCAAACAAACAAACACAAATTTTGGAATGTGATGTTGTTGTTGTTGTTAAATTTAAGTACGTGAGATAATCATCATCATTTTGTATCTTGGATAAATGTTTGGTGAACGGAATGTCAGTGTTTCTGTGTGTGAGTGTTTAAGTGTTAGTGCAAATATTACGGCGGCCAAAATTATTTCCCGTACAAATTGATGTGGGTTTAATTTAACAAAAAGTTTGAATTTTAAATATCCAAAAGTTGCGTACTTCACTTAAATCTATTAAAATATTGTGCCACCTTTAAGATAAACCACATAAATGGAATGTTTCCCCCAATAGGTACCTAGGAAAAAAAAGTTTTTTTTTAAAACATTTTTTTAAAGACGAAGCAAGGACTGACTCTCTGTTGGCATTGAAAAGTCTGAAAAAAAAAAATAAAAACGAGCGATCTGTAAACAACATCAAACAAACAAAGTGAATGAGATAAAGTTGGAGAGGAGCAGGGTACAATAAATTCCAAATTACTTGTTATACATGCAGATCACATAAATAAGGCTTCTACAAAATTTTACAACTACACCAACAGCAACGTTGTAAACATCATTGCAGAGTCTAGTTTAGGGATATCTGGGAAAAACAGTAAGCAATTTTGTGAATTTTGTTCTCTGTTATTTTTTGCCCTTTTATTGTATATTTTTCAAACAGGTAAGCGAGTTCAAAGAGTTAAATCTTGGAATTTTCTTAAATTAAATATGTACATTGCATATACATATACATACATATGCATGCATAAATAAGGAATTACCTACATACATACAAATATTAAAACAGAAATCAGTAACCGATTTTATGTTCTAGGAATTTGTTAAAAAACTGTCAATTAAATCCTATTAGTCTTAAAAAAATCAGTTTAGAAGGTACATACATACATATGTATGTACAAACATATGTTTAAACTACCTATGCAATTGTATTTAATTACTTTTAATACCTATGTAGGTATTAAGTATGTTTACTCTAAGATGGACAAAAATCTAACTGCTTGTTTTGAATAAATTTAAATTTAAAAAAGATACTTTTTTAATTTTTGGGGCGCCGGTGGACTAGTTAATGCTGTGCTGCTAGTCAGTGGGTTGCGGGTCTTATTACCTTTAAAGATTTTAATCGACTAAAAGTCATTGTTATTAAGTTGGAATGTAATTTGTATCTATTAAAATTAAATAAATATTTTTAAATATCATTTTATGTTGCCACAAAATTCTTCTAATAAAACAGGACTTCAGACAGGCACATAAATAATAAAAAGGGCATAGGTTTCGTTAAATACAAAAACGGTTTTTTTTTTGTCAAATTTTCTCCTCCAAAAAAATATTGTATATGTATATAGAAATTTTGTTTAAATAGAGATCTATACTAAGCTGATAAAGAAAAATCTTACTTAAATATGTAATTAAATTAAAATAAAAATATGAATATTATGAATAAATAAATTGAATTAAAACTAAATTCTTGTATTAAAATATACATATTTCAGGTATTGAAATATATCATTTGAAACCCATTATTAATCTACTTTTTTTTAATAATTTAATAATTTGTGGTAAAACTAAATAATTGCTTAAGTTGACTTAAGCTTGAGTTAGATTTCAAATTAAACTTTTTTTTTTTTAATAATCAAATATTTTTTTAAATATTCTAAAAAATATATATGTACATAAATATTTTTTTTGTATAAAAATTTTACTTTATAAACCTTTGATCAAAATAAAAAATTAATTATAAAGATGTGGTTCAATCTTGAAAAATGTTCATCAATCATAATTCTAAATTCAATTTTTGTAAACTGTGCTAAAATGTTTAAGTTTGGGCTACAACTTTTTCTTTATTGAGAAGGAATGTGAAAGAAATTTTCAAACATAAAATTTAGAAAAAAAAATATTTGCTTTTGAGTAGAAAAATAAACTATACACCTAATTAACATATAAAGCGACCTACATAAACAATGTAAATGATATGTTAATTAATAAGAAATCAAAACCCTTAGGGAATTTCTTTTTAAATTTTTTTATTTATTTTTAATTAAAATTACACGATCTAAGAGTGACACAGTGAAAGGTGTTACAAACGAAATGATGAAATAAATCTATTCCCTCCGGTTTTTTATGCCGGTATAAAATAAACTTTTTTATACAAAAAAAACGACAACAACAAAATGAAACATTACAATCAAATCAAACGGCAACGAACTTTGCATATCAAGGTGCATACAAAATGAAAAGCCAAAACAAGAAATTTTGGAATTTTTTGTTATTTTAAAAGACCGTGTTGTTTTATGCTATTGATAATGAAGTGGTTGATGCTGTTTGTTGGGTTTTGAGCAAGTGCGTGGACTTTATGGCTCTTTGCATGACGATGACATGATGGAGTGTATGAAATGAAAGGGCCTGTTATTAATAGTATTTGATAGTGTCGTCGTTGTGCTGCTGAAGCAGATGCACGCACTACTACTCATCTTACATCTCACTAGGTGTTGTAGCTTTTTTTTAACAGGTTGTTGCAGTTTAAATCCAAACGAACAAAAAAAATGCAGACAAGAAACGAATAAAAAATATTTTTACTATTTGTTTGTTGTGAAAAACTGTAGTTTTTTTTCATTTAACAATTTTTGGTTTTAAACTCGAATAACGTTCTATTTTTTTTTATTGTAAAAAATTTTTTTTAAGAAATTCTTCGTTTGAGGAAGTTTCCAATTTTGAATATATATAAAATAAAAGAAAGCTCTCTTTTAATAGGGAATATTTGAAAAATTATCTTTTAATAAAAAATTTTCAATTCATTTGAATTCTCTATTTAAATACATACTATGTACTTTAAAAATTTTAGTATTCATATAAAAATTTAAAAAAATAATTAACTATTAGTTTTCGAGCTACAGAAAGTTTCAAAAATATTTTTTACGTTTAAATAATTAAAAACAAAATACATTTTTTAGTTGTTTTTTTTTTTTTTTT